>JAHZNG010002567.1:0-10401 GCA_027744375.1 Orchesellides sinensis
ATTTCTTATAGAATTTCTTTATCCTACGACCATTTGAAATACATAGGTTTCTTATCCTAAAACGATGTGCGATTTTTTCGCACAGATTTTAGGCGCTACCCCATTTGAACCCATCCTACCTTCAGAGTTTTCAACTTGATCTTTTCATACAAAAGCTTTTGTATTTATTTGCTTACTAAAAATCTCAAGGTTTCTGATGCTGTACTTATGCCACATCTAGAAATACCGTATATATATCCTTGATATGAATGTTATTTGTGGTTAGTTACAGAATAAAGAGGATGCTATATTATACAACTCTGTCTCTCTTGAATCCATCTTTGTCTAGGATAAAATTACTTGTATACTTTTACTCCTTTTACTATGAGACGATACTTATTTGTTTTGAACAAGGGGTTGGCAAGGAAAGAGAAAAGTGCGGCCATATTGTAGTAAATTGCCAAGTGTCAAACGGCCCAAACTTCTCTTTCTCTCACTTGTTTTTGTTGTTGCTTTCTGATATTTATACTGCTGCCGTGTTGCTTGGATGGAGGCCATATCATGTATTTATCTACATACAATAATACTTAATGGAGTGTATTACTCTTCCCAAACACACACATGGCTTTTTGGGAAGCAAATTGTAGCTATGTAAGTAAAGTTAGGTTTTAAGGAAAGTGATACACAGTGAAGCTTTCACTACACAACTTGAGCAAAACCTTAGTATATCTCGACTCTGAACATACAAATTGTAGTACGATTTGCCCGCAATATATGAAATGACTATTTGAACTCCAACGTTCCCTTAATGTGGTTCTATACTGCATAGAAATTAATGAGTTAAGTATACCTATATTACTTGACTTTATATACATATACTAATACAAATGCTGTCACTTTAACTTCTCAAGTCCTTGATGATGACAAACCGCATCTTTAAACCTCAAACTGAGCATTATGATAGCTGTTTAACGATTTCTATTTAAAAATGGAATTGGGAGTAAATGATTATAATTTGTCATTTACTGTCTGTTTTTTACCTGTGCCGCAAGTGTTTGCTTTGCTGCAATTATCGTGTTTGTATTATGCTTCATCGAACTTCTGCTATTATCTAACCCTAACTTACCCTCATGCAAATCTTTATATTAATTAAAATTACATTCATTTCTAATGTCAAATTGTCACTGGGACTTTATACTCTCCTATCACCAGGTGATGTCAAGCCGTTATTTATAGCATTACGAACGTCAATTACGACTCGTAGCTGTTATATATGTAAGCAGCCTATGTAACAAAGAGTGATCAACTATTCCTGAATTTCGTCTGCTTTTCTTCTTCCGATGCCAGCATTTAATGAATATCACGAATCTTTAAAAAATGGATGGATTCTAGCATTTGATTTTATTCCATACCGATGTAAGCTTCACACGGAAAGAAATGTAAATATTATGTGCCATATAACATCCATGATATAATTGTTTGCAAGGTCTTGCCTGTTTGAAAACACGAATTTAAGTTGCTCTTTACCTCTAAATCTAAATCTGATGCATACGATATGCGTTACAGACTTACACATCGGTAAGGAAAGCTTATAAATACAATCGCTTTCATGCTACCTTGCATGTATCATACATACACCATAGCGTCAGTGCTACTGCATAAGCAGGAGACAAAGGAAATCAGTTTTGAACAAACAAGTAAAAGCGACAGAAGCCAGTGAGCCGAGTCACCATTAAAGTTATAGAATGGAGTGGATGGCTGAAAAGGCTGCTAAAACAATGAGCAGAAATGCAATGTTATTCGTGCTGAGCTCAAGGCAAATAAATACTGGAGGAGTAATGAAAAGTTGTTTGGAAGTATATATTACTCATACAAAATGGTTTATTATAACAACCTTATTGTGTTCAAGTTCTTATTATGATACGTTCTATGGTAGATTCTACTAGTTGTTTCCTCGAATTTTCATTTTCTGTATATATTATCATGGACGCCAGGACTACTTGGTCTCTAAACTTATTTATTGTCTCGATAAACACATACAATTTGACTACCACACGACACAAGTCCAGAAAACAACGTTCAAGCATGCACAAGGGCAAGCAGCAAGCGACAAAGCTGTTGGTAACAATAAAACTATCCAGTAGGTAATAATATAAAGTCAGGAACATAAGCAACTGGAGCCGTAATACAATTCATATAATGTAGCAACTTTATATACATAAGGTATTATTTTCAAACTATATCAAGGTTGGTGAAAACTTATAAAAGGCAAGTTTTCGTGATAACGAGGAGTCGAACTCCAATACAGCATACATACTTACCACCAAAGTGGGATAAAGTTAGACATGTTTCTTTTTAAGCTGTAACAACAATACTCACATACCGTTGATATTGACAGTGTCTTTTTGTCGTGTGTCGGCAGGAAAAAGTATGTATTCATAATATATTCATTCATGTACTTTCTACCACCACCATAGCCATCCAGAGAAAATACAAAAATCAAGTCCGTGTTAACTGGCATGGAAGAAAATGGCAAGTAGTGTGGAATGTCTTGGCTGTTTGATTATATTTTTGCATTCAATTCTGTTGTTATGTGGGTACGTACGGTAAGACAAGCAAGTGCGTCATGCAAGTGTAATGACAACTGTGCAATTTTGGACATAATGTCTGCCAAACTTATAATACAGACACATATACAATGTTATAAAGGTTAAAAAAAATAATACACCTATTGATTCTCATTTATCATGGAATGGAAAGCAATCATAATCATATAGAAAAATCTAATACTTGTAAGCTTAAAGGCTATTTTCAGATTACATGCTTAAATGCATGTTTCAGTACTAAAAAGCTTTAGACAAGCAGCAGGACGATACATCATGTTGTTGCCGTCTATTTGGTTTTCTTATATGTTGTTTCATATTTGCGACTGGAAAAGGCTCATTTTGTCCAGGTTCAAGGGGAAAAGTGATTGAACTTGTTTTGTTGGCCTTCTACAGGGTACCGACGCGTGTAATTCTCTATGATTTAGGTTGCTTATTTTTTACTGGAGACAATTGCTGAAAAATGTAGTTCACGTTTTAATTTATACAGTATTACGCTACTGAAAAATGCAATAAAGGATACCTATATTAGGTAGAATGCAGGGGTAGAATAAAGTTGGTTGCAAAGACTTGCTGGACATTATATTAAATTGTTGAGTTCCACTACTACAGTATAATAATTTGTATTACGACTTGGTTATTACACCCACTTTATTTAAGAAATACTCAAGTTTACTTCAACTAATAATTCGAATTCGACAGATGTTCACAGGTCGAGATATAACAAAAGTCCAACGATTCTAAGAGCAATAAATTTAAAATAACCTTAGCTTGGACACACTGAGAACCTTCTCTGAGCTCGGTACAAACTCAATTGATTCCAAACTCTACCATGCGCAAGAAAAACTCCTCCAAACAGCATTCACATGTATATTGCCATGTCCCTTGGGGCAAGATGAACAGAACCAGTATATATTACATTCATTTCCAACAACAGTCAAAACCAATACCACTTCCAATGTCAATTTTCATTCCACAAAAACTATGATCAGTAATGACCTTCACTTTTTTCTACATTTTTTCAAATGCCAAAGGTACCTACAAAATTCTGAAGCTTTGTTGTCTTTGTTACTCTTAGCGCATATGGTATATGCAGTAACAATAAAACCTATCATTCCAGACATAACATAGGTACCTATGCAGAATGCAGACTGATTCCCTTCTTTAAAAAATAGAAACATTGCGTATCAGTTTAGCAAATGACCAATTTCATGTTGAAGACTAGCATGCATTTTAACCGATTAAATCATCTTTTTGTTGACCTATTAAATACTTTAGCGCAAAGTGGAACAAAAGTGTTTTATACTACTTTCAAATCGCAAGTGAAGTCCTCCCTTTTTCCTATAATCTCCTGGCAAATTTTTTCTTATGTATGTATGTTAACGTTCAAAGAAAATTTTACAGTTACACATCGACCAAACAAAACTTGAATTGGTAATTGTTATGTTTTATTGTATCTCGAATTCGACATTATTACGTTCGATCTTGGTTCATTACTGTTTTCCGGGATGTTAAAATAAAGCATTACCAGTTAGCAGATAATAATTAACATAATTAACAGATAACTCAGTCACCGTTGTATAGAAATTATTTAGTCCTAGTTCAACCTTGTCATTCTTATTTTACAACAAAGCTATTCACCATTCAACGCACAATCAGTATGCCATACGCACACACAGTAAGCAATTTCACAAAGTAAGCACCCAAGCCTACAGAATTCTTAGTTTACGAATTTACAAATATTATAGCTGTAAATCATTTCTACCATAATCACAGAATCGCTCAGTTCTTCTCTACATATTTGCAGCAATGGCAGGTCTACGAATTTGTGTCAGGAAGATTTTGATAGCACAATATTCTATTTACACTGGTATGACGAAAGTATCAAGCATTTGTGATAGAGATATTAGTTTATATATCATACTGATGCTAATGCTGAATGCTGATGATGGGGAATTCAGTTAAATAATTTACTGAAATGTTTGATATTGATATGCCTGCTAAAGGTTATTTCCAAAAACTCGGTAATGGCAAAATGTTTCGCATGTGGAATATTTGTTTTTTATAACTTGCTTTATGAATAGTGTTTAGGCAGCCATGAAGATTGAAAAGTAGAAATCTCACAACAAAATCGTTTCCCGACGTAAGTCAAACTAATTGAAATATAAATACTAAAATTGACAAACGACCGGCTTGCAAATGAAATGTAATTATGTTCTAAATCGAACAATAAATTTAGTGCAAATATTCAAAGTAAAGTATTTGGTTTAAGCCATGTACGTACTTGATTCGTAATGAATTATGAGGGGTTGGCCGGTAGATTACACTTTGATTACTGATTAGAACACTCTCTTGATTCCATCTTCCATCCCCTCAAATAATGAAAAGTGCAAAAGGCTTGTTTCTAAGCTAGGTATGGTGTGATGATAATGGTACAATATATTAACGCTGATGTGATGAGAGGTATTACCCCTGCGTAAGTAATCATCAATGGTATTCGGTTCAATTTAATGGGAACGCCTACACCGTATTGTATAAATGAGTATAGTAAATAGGCCTACATACTTTTCGAAGACGCTAGAACAAGTCTACTAGTAAACAAGCTGGAGATTCCGGTTTATTTAAATTCTCTAGCACAGATAAACATTGTCTGTGTACTTATTACAAGATGAATTACTTTATGCAAATTAATTTCGTACCTAGTCTCATTTCAAAGGTGATGATTTTTATAATAGCTTTCTTATAATTATTACGTAATTTTTTGTGAAAATTAAGTGTCAAATCTATTTCTGTCTTCAATAGCCAGGAAGTGAGTTGTATGGGCTGTTGCGAATGATGTACTTTCTATATATCTTTGTTAAAAACGAAGTGTCTGATAGAAATGGAATGTAAAAGAATTGATTTACAATAAAGCTGAGCTATCAACATCTTCATTATTGCAATAATACGTTCCCTTGAGTAGTTAGAAGAACATAATAAATTAGAAGCTAATACTAATTTTAAAACGCTGTTCCTCCTATTGAGAACTACAATATAATGAACATTTATACACCCCAGCTTTAATTTTCTTAAGTCTTATAAACAATATCGTGTGAGACTTTTTGACGATGTCACATTACACCATTTCATCATAAATATATTTTTAATTTTACAAACAAAGATGTTTTATTTTATTATAACTACATCAATATATTCGCATTATATCAACTATAGATCTCTAAAATGAAGCTCGTCCTCTTACTTGCTTAGACCTCCTCGCCTAAATTAACATTTAGTTGATTGTATAATGAAATAAACTCACCAGGAAATAAATAAATGTAAACAGAAAAGGTTACGTGTTATCAAACATAATTTTCATCATTACCGCATTTAATTCTTCTTTAATTTGATGTTCATATTCCCTAACTTGTTCGACTGTTAATCCATACCACTTATCGAGATTGCAAAAAACTTCCCTGTTGAACAAAGTAAATAAGCGATGCTCCACCTTTTGAATTTTCTTTTCGATAAAATTTTGTAGTCCAAACCACTTAAACTCAACAGTTACAAGCTTGTAACATGTCATGACAGGCTTAGCCTAAAAATAAAACAAAATCCTAATCGAATTTAAATCGCTGGGATATACATAGGCTGAGTGAGGTGTCTGTTGATATACGTTTTAAATTATGTGCTTGACCTACACGTTTCATCCAATCTGCTTTAAGCCTTCCACGACCTGTTTTACTGGATTTAAAAATTGTTGGATCATGAGCTCTATAATAGTCATTTGGATTTGTTAAAGGAGCTGCGATGTTAATTAGTACAACTTCTAAATCCTTGATCTGGTTATTGGGGAGTCGATGAACATTTTCATGATTTCCATTACCAGGAAGGTGGAGGGATTCAATTTTAAGCTGAAACCTTTCACCTAAAAACTCGTTCTAAAAGCTTATGTCAATGCCTTTACCTATAAGGATTACTTGCACAAAAAGTGCTGTTAAATATAATTAACATATTTTTCGAACAATTCCACCGACCTTTCTAAATTGATAGTATGGCAGATATGAAACAAAATGCGACCAAAATAAAATGAATAGAGTAAAACTACCTATTTAAACTAATACATGCATATAGCAATGTGATAAATACTTTTGTCCATAAAATCTCTTTTTTGTGTACTGTCCGCTGGAGTACTGATCCTCAAGTAGGGGTTTATTACTGAATGGTTCATTAGCAATTATTTCGACTCCATCCCCACCTCCTGTCTCGGTTTTGCTGAAATTCGCTATCGTCCATAACTGGCCAATCTTATACTGTTACCAAATAACATTTTATTAATGATTACAGGTGTTGATCATTACAAAATGTTATAGTGTTTAGGTCCCACGACCTACGCTAACCTCCTCCACACTCAAAGGCATTACAATGCGGCTGTATAGAAACGGTAATAATAATATTATATTAGAATTCGTTTTAATCATTACTACTTCTTAAAAGAAAAGGGAGTTTCCGGTTAAATACTCACTATTCTTTAATCAGAACCATTTTGTTCCATGGGAGTAAAATAAAACTCCTGTTTATCTATCATTCAAACCTGGAATTCTAAGTCCAAGTTTAAGTTCCTAGCAAAGAACAGTTACAAAGTAGGCAAATAAAACTCAGATTCAAACCAGACCTGATCCCTATCGCGTTACCGTTACCCTACCCCTTACTTTTTTCTCTTCTATTTCCCCAATTGCAAAATATTTTGAAAGTCTGGCTTCTGGTAGGAAACATGGGAACCGCATTTGCCAGTTCAAGAGATAAAGAAGGTAATACATATTTTAAGGTTCTACAACGTTTCAAAACCAAAAACCAATGACATCTGTAGTTTTTCTTCTCGATGAATAGTTATTTATTTGTTTCAAATTATCATATATTACAATAATTATTAATAATCGCCTAATGTCCAAGTGGTTGCAGTAACCATTTAAGTCCTGGGAAATCTATATAGGCTATTTGCATTTTATGATCTCATGTAAAAACCCATATCTTATTTGGACTTGTGAGACCTAAACGTGGCGATATCACGGGGTGATTTCTTAATCACATTTCACAAACCAATATATCACATCTACAAATTCCTGAGGAGGCGTTTTGAAACTCTCTGTTAACATTACTCATGCATGCAATCTTACTGAGGAAGATAGAAAAGCGTTACCCTAAACATGAATTCTACGAAACAAAGGAATGATACATGACGATATGTCGCACAATATGTATCTTCAAAACTGAACATGTGTTCGTGTAATGATGTGTGTGTTCAATTAACCCCAACATTTTAAACAACTAATCTTAGATACCAGATGAACCTGTACTTACGGACATTAATCCATGGATTTTGATGAACCGAGGGGAAAGTCGGTTAATGATCTACATAATAAATGGTTAATACAACTCCATACTTTGTTGTACTTTTAAACAGAGTACAGATATTTCCTTTTTTACGTTATTTTGCTGATCATAAACTCACACATAATATATTATCCTACTATTAGTCAAATACTAAGTATGTATAAGTATTTATATGTAAAGATGAACAATAGAACTGTGGAAAGTTTGTGGGCAATCTTGCACAGATACTTATTCTATTAGTTCTACAGATGTACATATGTATTATACATTATACATATTTGATGATGCTACTAAGTATGTGCAGCATTGCTGTTTACTCAAGTAACGTGTAGATGATTGATATGAGGGTTCTATTCTCTAGTACCCGAAAGATCAGGTTCAAAACATAGAAAGCTACGTAGTACGCAGAGAAAAGAGGCTATTTCAGCCCCTCTGGCTTACTGATGCACACTACCTAACCTACGTTTACGTGCATATGGAGGTCGCTTTGGTTGACTCAGAGGAAAATTGGGGAAATAAGTTGTAGATGTAGTCAACTACTTAACGTTTAATTTTACCTACATATGTCTATGTCCCTTAACCACCTACATAACTACTATATAGCTAGATAGGACTCTGATGAATGAATGTATGTACCTAATGTGTTTGATTCTATAACCTTGCCTTGTAGATTGAACCTATGCATAATTATATGAAGCAGTATCGCAGTAAGTAGTTATCCAACCCAGTGCTTTTGATATGATTATTATTAGTTTACGAAAAAGCAGAGAACGACCAGACAAATGCAGAGAGGTACTGGCACCGGAGCAAGCAACTACTGGAGCAAAAGTACATCCTATCTTGTCGTCACATAGATTATTATAGAAAAGCATAATGTGTACACACAACAGCCTGAAAGTTGACTGAATTAAATGACTGTTGAGCTACATATTATAGAAGCGTTTCACAAGAATAAATTATAGAATATATATACAATAAAACTGTGTACATAATATAGATGTGAACAAAGTAATAATATTAGTACGCCTCACGAAGGGTTTATACAAGAGAAGATAGGTGCTTATGTGCTTTCTCTACCTACAGCGGAATGAAATCAGAGACGAAACATGTTGAATCCTGGAACACAGTAAGAAAATATGTGAAAAAGGAGTGCGATGGAGGTGGAACCGTTAGAACAGTACTGGTGCCACTGAGAAAGAGAGCTCAAGTGCGGTAATAATGGGACAGGATTTTGTTGTGAGATTGGATTCACAGAAAGTAAGTAAGTAAAAGATTATATGGATGAATAGAAAGTGAGTTCTCATTCACTATATGCTTCAGCGCGACTGCTACATGCGATGATTCACTTTTTCTAGTTCCCCATTTTTGCTCTTACTTGGTACACATAGCCATGGTCTTTATACCTTCGTATAAAAATGTTTATACTTTGGTGTCTCTTTTGTACTTATACAAACTATGCCCGAATACCTCATTCGGGTTTTATTGAGCCGTGTTGTAGGTTTTGACTACTTTTTGCTACTTTATAATAATACGTATAGGATGCACAAGAGTATACACTAAAAATACCTTCAACTAGACTTTGTGCAGGCACATACATAATATGCGTCGCTTCATAAAGAGGGGTAGAAATGAAGAGCATGTAGGGGGTGTGGAGTGTCGATGAACATATTTGGCCTCAAAAAAAGAACACATTCCAAGTGTAAACATATTACTTACTAGAATCAAACGCGTAAACCTATAACTGTTTGGTATATGCATATTTGAAAGCATAAGCATTCCAATGTAAGAGAAAGCTATAGGGTACCTAGGTAAATGGGAGAAAGCTTGGTGTGGAAAATTCTATACGTATCATCATCGGAAGGATTGAGTGAGAAGGGAGAACTATTTTTATTCCCGCGTATTTTTAACCTACCTGTTACAAACCAGTTACCGACTGCCCGACCGACACGTTCATCATGAAAACTATTTAAAAATGAAACCTTACTAGTAGTTCCTTCCAGATACCAATTCATCCCAAACATTATTTAGTGCATAAATAGACCCCTAATTTTGTCGCCTTTGCAAATTTACAACTGATTTACACATTGTGTATTGTACCTGCTTCAGTTAATGATAAAATATTTATCGATGGACAACTTCTAAAACCAGGTACCTTATGGAAACTTATGGAAATTTTCTTGGAAGAATATATATGTTAAAATTAGTTAGGTATTTAAATTATTAAACAGCGAAAGCGAAGCTGAAGATGCTTTCATCGTGTGTATGTCTGTACGCGCGATAACTCAAAAATGAATTGACCGAAGCACATGAAATTTGGCATATGGGTAGAATAGGATAAAGGCTAAGTTCGTTAGTCAGGAAAATCGTTTGATAAGCAAAACCGTTTTATTTCCTATTTTACACACTACAACGAAAATATCCATAAGGAATATTTTGTACCAAGAGG
>JAHZNG010002568.1:0-56161 GCA_027744375.1 Orchesellides sinensis
CACCCAAACTGGCGTGCGATAAATTTTTTAAATTATGTACAATAGAAACAGAAAAAGAGAAAATACTACTCTATCTCAGCTTTCCCCTAACAAACACGCCTTCACATATTCCCAACGACAAAAACAGTTGTGAAGTCATCACCGAGGCGGCAAGGTAGCAGCAGGTTGGCTGACTGACTGTGAAGCCTATGTATCCTGATTTGTTTCAAGTTGACAGGTTTGGAAGCCTGCCACATCTAACAATCCATCCTTCAATTTGTTCTTTCGGTCTACAATTATGGAAAAAATCATGTAGAAGGTTTTAAAATAGTGAAGCACACTGGTCATCGGCATACACAAGTAATTTGTCAAAATGTGGCAGCTAAAAGGAACGAATGCCAATGTAAATGCGCGAGGCGAGTTGTTTCTGGAGAAAAAAAAACGAATGGCATACTCCATTTTGTAATATAAAAAAGTTCTGTCCGCAGTCACATCGTACCGTACCGACTGCTGAACTTCTTTGGTACTCCTTCTGGACCTATACCAGAGATTTTTGCTTCAATAGAAAACAAATGAGTATTTCTACACTCCTTTCCATCGCTATGCATTTTACCTTACCTTTATTTCTTAAACTGTCAGCATGCGGGCTACCCACAGTTTCCAAGCTACTTCTGTCCTTGTCCATTTCTCTTCTTCGTAAAACATTAAGATGAGCTAGACTGGATTGAATTCATTTGAATTTGTACATGAGTAAAACAGCACCGGAGCACTTTGCCCCTTTCAAATTAATTTTTCATTTCTCATTTGTCACCAAGCTTAACAGAGAGCTTTATTTTTTAAGAACCCATTGTCAGTGCCATTACCCTTTGACTATAACAAGGAGTAAGTTGATCGGAACAAGTTTATTACTGTTCTTGCTCACGCTCACACTGAATCAACCCCATGAGAACGATTTTTTATGAATCACAGCATAATGAATGCATATATGTAGATCCGGTTCATCAGGTGGGTTGCTTAGGCTTGGGAGATATGCACACTTGTGTACAAATCACTGAGATGCGTCTGGCTTAACTATTGTATCTACATTCCACATTCCATATTGTTCTGATGTTTTCGGCTACCGGCAATATCTTTATAGTATACCAAATTGTGACCAAGTGACCATACAATAAAAATGTATATGAGCAATACATTGACTTTTAGACGCTTTGTCCCAATGTCACCCGACTAAATTTCATGTCCACTATACAAACTAATAAATAACTTGTCAAAGAGCTGAAGGAAAATCAGTTGGCTTCAATGTATAAAGATGCCGCTTTGGCTTTCTTCTGATGCTGTACATATATGCATGGTGAGCAATTGTACATTCGGATCTTTTAAAAATAAAATATGATGACCATGTAAACGCTTATATACCGTATCGCTTCTGAGACACAAAGATTATTTCAAATTACAATAAGTTTCAAGTAGCAGTTTGATATGTGAACATGTGCTCGTACACATACATACATAAGATCAAATAAAGGAGACATTATAGTGGCTGTAGATTAGATCGGATCTTAAAGAAAAGGGAGCCTAAATGAATAAAAATGTAAAGGGAAAAAGGAGAAAATTTACGATTGGACATTTGGGAGTTTTTATATATATGTAACACAGGTTGCATGAATAGCCTGGTCTCACGATTATTATAATTTGATCTAATTGCCAAGAAGCACGAACGAAGCAAGACGAAAAAGAAAGAAATATATGCAAAGTAGTCAGAGGAAAAAGTAAAATACAAAATGGCAGAACAATTTGCTTCGATTCATGAATGATGTATGTCGTATGCACAAAGCATTACTTTCATACGTGTTTGGCTGGGGTTTATAGAAATGGACAATATTCACAATATGAATTTTATATTCCACCATTATAACGCAATGTTGCTACTTAAACTTCGACTTGACTTTTGATAGCTAATGATGTCGACCTTATGAGTTTCTTTTGAGCTGCTGACTTTTCTTGTAACCCTTTTGCACAGAATTTTCATGGCGATATACCAACATAAATGTGGCCAAGTAGGCATTATGGATGATTGCACAGATTTTCTTGCAAATAAGCCAACCAGCCATGTTTATGAATTTCTTCGTTGCAATCATGTAGTTCAGAAGCAGTCACTGCTCTTACGTATTTTATTGTGAAGAATAAATGTATACAATATTTTTATCTACCATAGGTCTTCTCTCAATGATCTGACAACACAAAGAAGAAGTTATAAACAAGTGTTTTCTAGTTTACTTACTTTTCAAGAAAAAAACTTGCCCTGTCAAAAGGCACAAGATATAGATTATGACAAAATGATTAGCATTTTTAACCAAAAAATTTCAGACAAAGTAAAATGGAAACAGGAAAAAAACGATAGGTTGAGAAATGAACACACAAAATTCAATATTTTTGTTTATTAGGATTCGATTCTCAAGAATATAATTTGCGTCTATTCCATGTACATTTTCAATATGATAAGTTGACTGCTGATGATGATTTGCAATTGGCACGACTAATAATCTTTCATGACAGCCACACTAGTGATCTCACATCACCAAAATTTTCAGTATATGGATACAGTTCATTTTTCTGTAGTATTATCGCTCGCATGTTTTTATTTCTTTAAGAAAATTGCCCCTACCTCCCAGATTTTGCATGCCATGTCGAAAGATTTGAAACGTTCATTTCTTCCTCCTCGTTGATATTTTGGTGTGCTACAATAAAACTGATAAATTAACATTTAATGCATTTAACCAAGAATTTTGAGGTAGGCAATAACGGAGTATCATGTAAAATGAAATGGACACATTTTTATCGAATAGAGCAGAATATCGGGTGAAACCAAGTAAAAAGCGTGCAACGTCCGTTTGTGAATAGTAATCTAATCTTCTTCTACACAAAAAAGCAATGTTAACTCATCATCAGCTTTGTTCCTCTTGATGTGTGTGTAGTTTTTCATGACTTGGGGTTGTGCCGAAGGCTTGGCAATCGAGTCTCCCACTTGATTAGTCACCATTGTCCTGTCCACAAAAACATTGGTATACACACATGTACGAAATACATGTTTTAGTCTTTTGTGTAAAAAACACGATGATTCAAAGCAGTCCACACTATGAAGAAGGATAAGAAACAAGAACAAGAAGAATGATTATAGTTCTTGTGAGATTTTACAAAGCCTGAAATGTATAAATGATCTAACAATTAATGAAATCGGATGCCATAAATCTTTGGCCATTCCATTATCCATTTTGAACATTTACTCAAAGGCAATGTAGTATATTTGTTTCCTTAATAAATGTACTTTAACCATTACCATTTGCTGATGGAATTCTCTCAAATTGTAAAAAACAACTTGAATTTCATGATAGGCTCTGTGCTAGCCATGAATGATAGCGTCATCTCCTTTTCATGTGCATAAGAAAGAAGGCAGGCATGTTGTTATAATTCTTGCCACTGTTTATTCAAGGAACTCGTATAAAAACAGTTTGCAAATGAGTATCGTATTCCTATTCCTTTTTAGCTGAACATGTACTGACACTTTGCGAAGTTCTGCAATGCATCATCACTGTCGTCATTGTTCTATTCCTGCTTGTGTGATGTTAGCATATATTCCATCTTGATCTACAAGTCATTTTTAACAGCAGCCAACTTTATGCTAATAAAAGTTTCAATTTTCGTTTTTTAAGATAAAAAGAAGAACCTTGTGATGATTTAATAACACCAGTCAAAAGGAAAACCTTTTAGAATGTACCAGGTCGTATTTTCTGAATATATTGAAATTTGATATACAATCTTACGATCCCACTTTTAAATGCTTTCTTGTAAGTTTCTACACGCGTCTTTCTTTTAACTGAAGTGCATCGGGCTTGAATACATTTATCCTTCAAGATTACTTACTCATTTGCCAAATTCAATCCTGCTATCGATATATAATAACGATGAATCAAATGTACCTGCATTTATGTGTGCAGAGGCGCTATGAAATATATTTTAATAACCTCATGAAAGGCCCAACAAAACGGGATGACGAATGCCGAACATTTGTGATTGGCACTATAATGCAATTAAGCGCATCACTGATGATGGTTACTTGTTCACCAGTCAGTCAAGTAGGCAGTCAGCCAACCGCACATATATACTTCATATCAACATCATCTTCGTCATCAACAACAACAAAACATGAAATGATAATACTCCTCTGTGTGTAGTACTCCTCATTCTTCAGTGCATTACAGTGAAATACAAATCTGGTCATCATCATCGTCATTATGAATACGATAAGATTAGAATTGATTATCTTTGCCAAGCCATCATCGCTCTTTTTTCTTTTGTCGTCTTCTGTTCTGTCATGATGAAGTTAATAATGAAATAAGCATCATATTGTTTCAGTATCATATGCTTTTACCAGCCAATCAGTGTTCTTCGTCAGTCATCTTAGGACAGCATTGTGCAAAGTATGCAAGAATCGTAATACGCTTGTGATCTCAGAGCAGCTTCTTCAACACTACTTTACATACTCTAATAACTCACTATCAAGATCTTATATTTGTAAATAGGATCCTCATGCTTTATACACTTACTCACCCATCGAAAAATTTAATTTAAGTAGAAGCAGTAAAAGTGATTAAGAGAAGAAAAACTGGAATCATCCATGTCAGGTTACATTTTCAGAGCCTTACACGTCAGTGTCGTAGAATGCCTGATGTTGAGACAGCTTTACGGATGATACATATGGTTATGCACAATACAGACTCCCATATATGCTCTCCTGGCGACAGCTAGTATACCTAAGCTTTGGTGAAATTGCTTACTTTATTTTCAATTTCAGTACTTGCCAAAACTAAAACAAAAAAGTAGAATACCATATTAATAGATCTGACGCTAGAATAGATCATTCACTTTGATTATAGACTCGTTACCCGTTTTTTATTTCTAAAAAGTTGACTAACTTGCTTCTCGTGATTACTTCTTGATTTAAGTGTTTTCTGTCCAGTACAAGAGTATATCACATTAGGTAATATTGTTCACCGTAATAAAACTGTTTTCCAACGTACACAAAAAATAATGGCATTTGCAAAGGGGGTGCAGGTGCAGGTCTGAAAAAGAAAGTTTATTGGGGCAACTTGAGCCAAAACTAATATTACCCTGTCACCATTAAAAGCTATAATCAATATTGTTATTTTGAAGGTCTCAGCTAATTATGACGGTTGCATACAGTTGCATTTTTAACGGCTAATTTAAAAGATAGACGCAGTTTTTAAACAATGACTAAAAGATTTTGCTGGATACTAAATTGTGGTCTTCGTTAGCATGAGTGATGGCAAGAACCCATCAGGAAAATTCACTTACGCGTGTGTATGTGTAGAATTGGGCTGTTTATGTTATGCAAGAAGTTGAAAAGTTGTGTTATGTAAAAGAATATGATCGAGTCTAAAACCTGTATAGTATAATGTAACAGTCATCAATCGGTTTTAGTAAAGGAACTTGGTTCATCAATCAAAGCGCACGTTCTCTCCTTCGCTTGTATCATTCCGAACTTGATAATTTATTCATGGCTACCAAATCACTACTCCGTTTGTAAATTCAAATGTATTGAATGTCGGATCGGCTTTTCTTACACTTGATTTATTTGACTGTTTTGCTATGGATCGTTAGAGATATGGAATAGGTACATAGTATACTGTTTTGATAAATTAAACGCTAGTCTGCACCCGCTTCAGGACTACGCCATATTGTATTGCACACGTTACTAGCGCTATATAGTGCTAAATTATCTACAACTATTTACTATATGTTAAAGTAAACTAATGAACATTTCGTCAATTTTTAAATTATCCCAAGTGATCGTTTGGCAAAAGGAAATTTTTATAGTTACAGTCATTTTCAAGACCTTAATCGTCATAAAAATCAAATAATCATTTCTTTATCAAAGTTAAGAGAGTCGTGACTAAAATACCTATAAAACTTTTTAAAAACTTACCTTTTATCACTTTTATCAAATAATCACTCCTACAATTCTTGACGCATCAAATTTCTATTGACACATAAAACAGCGTCAGGCAAAGACATGAAAATTCTAAATTATCACGATTAGCTGGGCACACAGTGATGTTTGTAAGATTATGTTTACAATCCCACATACATATGATTTTTTGATGATGCACGTGTCACAAATTCAAAAAGAATGCATATAAACAGTTCGCTTCAACCCCTACCTATGGATTTTAGACTATTAAAGGGGTAACGTATGAACTTTATGCAAAGAATAGATAATTAGAGCTCAAATTATTAATTTAATTATCTCATGTTGCATCGCATTGACCCGAATGCCCGAAGCTCCATGACGTGATGAGATAATATCAAACTGGAAAAAAAATGTACGTGGATTATCATTTGAATTGTGTATGTCCATACACAAGCATTACATACTACATTGTCAATTTTGTCATGAACAAATTCATATAATATTATGCATAACATTCATTAACGTGAGCATATAAAATGCCTTAAAAATACTACGTAATTCTTCGATCAAAAACGTAGACATCCATATTTTAAATGTTTTAATCTGTATGTACACTAATGCATGTGTATATACAATAGTGCACGAAGTTATATGTTTGTCTTGACATGAATAATCATGAACGCATGTTGAACTAATAATCATAATCATTTGTGCTTGGCATATTATGACTTTCCTCTATATTGTTGCACTTGCTAAATTTGTAGATCGTCAATTTTGCCTTGAGATATATGTGCATTATGTGTGCACCATAAACTAGGTATAAATAACAGAATATGCATATGAATGAGTTAAGTCTGTGCGAGTACGAATGAACTCAAGTTGCAAAATTACATCTTAATACTGAAATTAAGCAACGTTTTGCCATTAAACTTCCTCGCGTCGCAGTCTTGACGATACAATGAGTCAACACTGAAGTTCATAGGTGTACTTACGTTGTGTGCGTGCGAAAACATTGTACACAGCATTACATACGCCTACAAGCATTCACGTACACATGTTTTAAGGACTAAACTGAATTACGTTGCTTTATACCTTATATCAAAACAAATCCAGCCATGCATGAAATAGAAGGAAGTTGCAAAAATGGACTGAAAACAATGAGAAACAGATCAGAAGGCTGTGTAACAAAGAAAATAAAAGTATTATGAGGTATATCAGATAATTTTACAGAGCTTACATAGACTTATGTATACAGACATGTTAATTTAATATAATTCGTAAATGTTAATGTATAAGTCTTCATTGTTAAATTACACTACTTTTATGTCTTTTACGCGTGCTTATTAGGTTGGAATTGTGTAACATTATCTAACATTGTAACATAACCTTCACTCTTGGTCTCAACCTCATCTGAGCGGAAATATGTATTACACAGAGGGATGCATTTTTGTTATCGTCAGTCACTGTGTCTTTGTCACTCACTCGCTTTCTTTGGTTTGACGCAAATAAACTAGATAACTATCATAAAGCTACCTTAATGTTCCATTTTATGCTTTACTTGATAATATACACGTAAGACGTATGCCGTTTTTAATGTATCGAAATTTTATTAAATTGTATCGCATTAGAGCAATGGGTTTGCTTGGCTGACTTGACAGTAGATCTTATATTTATTCGATATACTCTCTGCTTGATTATGTACGAAAACAGAAATAGATCTACAGTTTAAGCTTACAAATTGTTTTTAGCTTTACGAGAAGGAGGTCTCCTTGCGGTCATTTTATTTTGAAAACAGGTCATGAAATAATATCAGCAGACATCGTAATGGGTTTATTATTATGGTTTACATGCTTGCATTCCTTTTACACACACATTATGCCATTTGCACTATTGTGAATTCCCCAGTGTGGCTGAATGAGCGACCGGTACACTAAAAGTCATAGCATAAACAAACAATAAGGATTAATAACGAAAATTATAGTAATTGACAATGGGGGCCATGTGTTATTTATTCCTTGTCCGACACGTTCGGTCTGTAATTTAAAAAAATCATTGCATTGGTAATCAGTGTTTTGAAGGAAATTTGTTCACATGTGTAAACTAACCACACAGTTGCCGAACAACCTGCAACAGTGGTTGCCATAAATTAACATTACACTCGACTACCACCACCACCACCACACTGCCACAACTAAATTGCACTCCATTTACCATTCATAAACTTGAGAATTTGATTCCCGTACAAGTCAACCATGGATTTATGTTTTGCCTTGAACTTCCACATCCATATACTATGCATAAAAGGTGAAGTGATCATAATGGGTGTAAATGATACTGCTAATTGAAGCCTTAAACAAACTTAAAAACTAACTCGATTTGTACAGACATAGTTACAGCTATAGTTTCCGGTACAGCTGAATATAAGAAAATATAGGGAGTTTAATGGATTCACTATATTTAAGTATGCGTTGTCTGTATATAAATTACATTTTGCTTATCTAAAATGTAATAAAAAAATTAAATGATTCAAAATTATGAAGGTCATAATTATAAAGTCGACTTCGATTCCATCAGATTAGATCATTGCTGACACATATGCCACCCTGCTACTTCTACCTGCGTTTATAATATAAAAAATAATTTGAAAAATGCCATGTAATGTTCTATATTGCATGATGACATTGAATTGAATGAGGCTCAAAATTAGACTCAGTTGTTGTTGATTTTACCGTATCATCCTGCAACATATATCCTTCAAATTGAATAACACGGATGAGAAGAGAAAAATCTTTTTAAATTATGAACTTTTTATGATTTTAATATCTTTTGTATATGTATTGGCATTGTACATCCTTTTATAAGGACACAATAAATCTAATGTTATTCAATAAAGAAAATACGGTTGTTCTTTTATTCACCTTAACTAATTCAACAATGATCTACATCGTCATCATCATCATTCCCGACATACATATAAAGCAAGAGTGAAATAATGAAATGAGACAAGGCATCATTAAGACAGCACGAAATTATTCATACAGTCCATCTGCGGCAACCTTAACCAAAGCAAGGCCGATATGCTGAAACTGTTATACATATACCCAGAAGACGACTCACCTCAATGTTTAAAAACTTCTGCTTGTTACTCAGTCACTCTCCAGTTGAGCTTAGTAAAAAGTAAAAGGGAACTGTAACAATTGTATCAGTCTCGTTGTGGCATCAGTCAAAGCAACAGGTATCCGTTGCCACTGCACTAACTTTCCGCTCTTGATGATACATAAATTCAGAGTGAAGCTACCACACCGGCAGCAATGACTAGCTCGATTTTTTGCTCTTCTTTCTTGGTTCTCCAAACGACCGACTTGAATCTCTGTAAATAACAATGGGTTTCAGTAGGGAGTTTTTACCTGATGATCTGGATCTTTGAAGCGAGGAGAACCTTGGCCTACAACACAAGGAAGACATTGTGCATTCTCCAATGCTACTCTTTTTTATATGCTAAGCATACATGTAAATAGCTTTTTATGTACGTTTACATTACCTCTTTGCTTCGTTACGTTATGTTGTATTAGCAGTCATGAATATAAACCAAGCGTTATCACAATCACGTAACATGACATGAACATTTAAGAGCGTGTTCTAGGCCACAGACAGACATAAAGAGTAGGTCTACAGCTTTAGGTGATATTGTGACTGTTTGACTTGCTTTATTTTAAATGAGAGAAATGTATATAATTTGGAGGTTCGTTGTATGTTCTTAATACAAATTATGAGATCTCTAGAATGACTGATTAGATAGATGAAGTGATGCTATACTTGTCTTATCTCGTTTAATTAGTATTTTGTTGAACTTGATTTTAATTACAGATATTTTATATAATACCTGATTTTATGTTCGGTTGGGTTATAGTATTTGATCTGATGACCCAAAGTAATACTCATTGTAGTTTCCATATTACATGCTTGTTAAACAGAAGTGGAATACGAAATAGATACCCACTGTTTTTACTAAAGAGCAACTGAAGTGCATCCAAATTCGTTGTTACTTCAGCTTTACTCCACCAAATAGCAATACGCTACAATGCTGCCCTTACTGTGCTCCATCTTTTCCGTCGGCCGTAGCCCAGGCCATGCCAAATTAATGTCCGTGAAGGTGATGTCTTTTTACTCTGATTTTTTCCTTCGAGTGACAGCCAGTACATTGAGGATGCAGGAAATTGGGCATTGAAATAAGTCAAGCAAATCTTTGCTGATGTTGGTTCGGATGACTGCATGTGTGTGGTACAAATAAACAAATAATATAGTTCTTTTTTTATACAACAGTCCTTATTGTTTGGCTATGGATTCATAATCTTACTTTTTACCATTGGACTCAATTTGACAATGTCACGTCAATGTTTATTACGTTTAAAGAAGAAAAGATGCTAAGGATTTGAAACAAAATGTCCTATAATTAGAAAAGAAACGCTCCATGTTTATGTCATATGCCTCTATCCTCGTATGAAAACAAGAATTTGCCGGAATACCTAATTGTTTGAATGGACAGATCTTAGCAGAGATACAAAGATTTTGAATGCAACTACACGTAAAAAATAAAGTTTTAAAGTAAAATATGTCCCATTAATCATATGGACTGTCGAAGTAAAGAAAAAATGCTGATTCATAGTGTACTAATTGATGTTGCGAGTCTCGTCCCATCTTTCATGCGACTTAATGATAATACGCAGTATGCTGAATATAAGTATTAAAATCTAGAAAACTGTTGTGAGCAACTGAACGTTTTACCAATTGGGATTACGCGTGATGCCGCTTTTGACATAGGATTAAATATATCATAATATGATGTCATATCATCTCATGTTTGGAAGGACAACTCTCGTGAGCATTTGTTGAGATGCTTTCTTACATAACGACTTAATTTCCCTTTCATGCCTTCTCTTTTCTGATAGTAATTAGTAGGTACTTAGTAATTAATATCAAAGGCCAATTTGACTCAAAGAAGCAGATTAAATGACTCAAGTTTACTCAATGCAAAGTAGTCCATACTATCATCTTTTGCACGACTGTGTTAGAATGTCTACAATAATAAACAGTTTTTACCAAAGGTATATAATGAATATGAATGATTTCGCCATTTTTTCCTATAAAGCGATATTGCACAGGTGTATGCCAAATAATCAAGATGATAATAAAATTCTAAAAAATTGCATTTTCAGTTTTATATTTACTATGTCTTTTTTATTTCATCATCAACATAATTCCATTGCGTGAAGAGAAATAGAAATGTTTATAATATTTTGTCCAATGTTCTACTTCAGAATAAGTGTTTTTTTCCTATCAATACCAAACTATTTAAAATACGTACACAACGTCACACGCTATACAATAGAAAATTACATTAAAGTTTGTCACTGAGGAAAAACCAGGGATTGAACTAAACTCTTGCGACTTTTTAATCTCTTTAACCATCTACACCTTTACTTTCGCCTTGTCAAAAAAAATTTAACCAACTGACCCAATTCATTAAGGATATTATTAAAAAGTAATAAAATACCATCACATAACATTACTAACATTCAAGTGATACACAATAATATATGTGATTCCATAGAATTACGAAATGAACCTTCGTGATACATAAATAACTTCCAAGTCATAAAAATACAAAGAGCGGATGAAAAAGCGGAGACAACTGTGAAATATCCTATTGGTCACTCAATTTCAAAGTATAATAGTACAATTACACTGTGTGTTTTTTACACGAATAACAAAATTTCTTAACAAAAATCTTTACAATTTGGGTACATTTTATATTGATGAACTACGACACAAACACATAGTATTTACATAAGGAATCAGACAAGCTAATATTTATACAACAATGATATGTATATTAACAAACTAACAACATCTTCACTAGATTTACAAAAAGCAATTATATTACTTTAGTGCATTACCACTTTAACACATACATACCTCGCACACCTCTAAGGAAGATTTTGCATAGCCAGTGTGGTAATTTGAAATACTGAACTACACCTGCATATTTTTAATATGAAAAGTTGATACGACTGCATGTAGGTAGGTAGGGGAGGGTAAGGCGCATTACGATATGTTAAACGTAAATATTGAGAGTTGTCGGTAGAAAATATTTAGACTCCGATATAGGTATGTTTGGATAATATGCTACCAACAATGCATGTTTATAGATGAACATTAGGCTTGTAATACAGAACGACATGAATAAATTTGTCTTTGAGGTTCTATATGTGTGTGTGAATAATGGTAATTTACAAAATATAAACCTTTTTTTTCTGGCAGCTTATACAACTTATATTACACCAAGCGTGAAAATTCGTTTTTTCATTAATAAAACTAATTCTTTTTGCATTTTGAAAGAAGCTAAAAGTTGTGAGGAAAAATAGGTAAAGAATATTTCAGTAAACAAATAGGATCTGTGAATTATTACGGCATTCTTGATAATTCCTTTTCTTATGTGAGAATAATCAACAGAGTTGATGATCATAACAGCGCGTGATGCTGTGAATGTTGACACGAAGTAAAGGGCTATTTCAGATAAGATGCTAATATACATATAATTGATAATGAGAGTAGAGTAGTAAGTAAGTAGGTATGCAATCATTAACATTAATGTTCTTTTAAAAAGTTCATCAAATTAAATGACACGGCAGGGTGATGATGCCTACAGTCTTCTCGACATCCAATATTGTGCAAATTTGTAATAAGTTTGTAATAATTTGTAAAGTTTTTCTGCAGAATGTACATAATATGGAATATTTTTGCTTGTGTTGTCTGTAAAACATCCTTAAGTAGAAAGGTGCTACTGAGAAATATTATATAGGTATGTATATTCAATTTTCTATGGGTCTACATGCAAGAACATACGTTTGGTTACGGTTGTATTATGCAAAAGGTTATTGGAAGTAAGATTGGAAGATGTATTTTACAAGTGGACGGATTAAAGGGAATTAAGAAAAATATCAGGGGATTAAAACTATTTCACCGAGAAAATCGATTGTAAATGATTTATCTCTTCTAAATGCGAATTTACGCATAAAAAATCGCATGTCTATCAATTTACTTAAAAATATTGCATTTATCGGCCTTGTGAACAACGTCATCTTACTTAAAGTACAATAAAGTTTGGTATAATAAATTCTAAAACCTAAGCTTTAATTACTACGCTTTAATATCTATGTATGGATATTATGTACACTCAAAAATATTGGTAAATATGATGTAACATTTAATAAAAGTAATAAAACACGTATCCGGATCTGTCAACAATCTCAATCTACACGGTAAAAGATCCTCGAGATATATTTATATTGAGAGAGAGGCAGCTTTCAGAAAAATTCTGTTAGTAAATGAAGGCACCAAAATATCCAGTTGTGTAAGCTAGATCTAATTTCATTTACTAGCTTACACTTTATGCATACAATCTAGGAACACTTACAGAATAAATACATTGTTGTCTGGAAGGAATATTTCTTTCTGTTGTCCGACCAAAAACACAGTAAGTAGCTCAAATCTACACTGTTCAAACTGTCAAAATATATTATGCACACAGAAATCCATTTTAACTGTTCAAACCGTATATAATTTATACTGGCCAACTTGCCCACACTCTTTTCCTCTTAAATCTTACGCTATTTCACACCATTAAAATATACCATGTAAAACTAGGTTTTTAACTGGAGAGACACACTGTATCCTTACGTCGCAATTTTTGGTGGAGCTACTGGGGTACTTGACGTACTTCTTGTAAGATCAAGGGGTGTAGAAACTCTTTCTCTTTTGGGACTTCGAATATCTCTACTGCTACTGGATGATCGCCTTCTAGAACCGGGTTTTAGTAGTTCGTTGTTGTTATTGCTTCGCAAATCTTCAGCTTCATCATCACCGTCTGAATCAGCGCAATCATTTTCGTCAGCGCTTCTCATATATTCTTTTTTAATCAGAGGTTGTGGCTCATTATCAGTTTCTGAGTCGTACTCTTTGTCAGAATGATGAAGATGATTGAGTCTAAGATTGCCCCGTTTCATACTAATATGATCATCATCTTCACTATCTGACTCGTTTGGTGAAAGATTTCCGTTCATGCGGCTAAACTTCTTATCTTGGTAATCGTCATCAACGTAGTTATTGTTATTGGTACTCTTAGCAGACAAATCTATTGGTTTATCTTGGGTGGGCAAGTTACGGAACTTTTGCACTTGAAGGCCAACAACAGGCTCTTCTGAGCTGTGATGGCTTATAGGTGGGGTTAAAGTCAAACTTGAAGAGGGTGGAACTACCGGGGTAACACGATTCCTAATGGAATGATTCGGACTGCCATGATTACTCGTTGGTGTCGTAGAATGTTGGCCACTGTTGAGACTCGCAGAGCTACTTAAATTGTTTGGTAAATTGGCTAAAGGAGATGTTAAACCTTCTGGAATTCCTGCAGCAGCGGAAAGCAACTTGCTAGGATGAATAGCTCCATTCAGTAAAGATGGTGAGGGAACAGAAGGAGCTGCCGCGTTTGGTGGATAGCCACCGGGAAAAGCACCAGGAAATGCACCGGGAAAGATAAAACGATATGGATTGAACGAGTGTAAGTTTGGTGGTGCTGCGGTAAGCATGGCAGGCCAAAGTCGAAGTGGATCATAACCCATTTTTATCAGATCTCTTGTTAAAAAGTCAAATGATAAGAGATCATTAGGCTTGACCTCTAAAGGAGATCCAGGAGGCATGGTAAACAATGAATTTGTTATTTTATTTTCATCTGCAGACGTCTCGGAATTTGGAGATTCTAAAGAACCTGGACTTCTTGTTGTGGTTGTTCGCGACATGTCTTCTCCACGATCATCATCACGCTCCCCTAAAGGCTTTCCACCAGGCATTGGAAACCCTCCATGACCAGCTAGGCCTCCAAGTCCAGCAGCTCCAGCAACTCGGAAGTAGTCGGCCAGCTCTGGATTTACTAGTTTTCTGTTCAATGATGCTAGGAATTGCTCACGAGAGTCAGGGCTGAGTCCTGCAGCGAAAGAGAAAGCTGGTGACAATCCATTTGAGGCTCCATTCCTGGAAGCACTGCTGGAAGGAGTCCGTTCTCGCTCAGATCTATCTCTTTCTCGTTCATCTCCACTATTCCCACTCATTGATCCCAAAGAAGTGACCGTGGATGGTATGGGACTTTTCCCTAGATTATTCGGTGGAAACCCTCCTGGTGGATTGTTATTGTTTGTGGCTGATGAATTATTGTTATTTGCCTCAGAGGTTGAGTTCATCCCACCGTTTTGACCTTGGGCGGAGATATATATGTTTATCAGAATACGAACAAATACACAAGGCGCAATTTTGTTTTACTGCTACAAAAACTCTCCCTTTTCGTGGAAGGGGCAATATGCAAAATCCAAACATTATTACAATTTCGCTCATAAAAAACAATTGCCAATTAACTCACGTTATGCTTTTACTGTGTGCTAACCTATACGATGTTTTACGGTTTTTTCGCAATTACAAACTAATACCAATAAACCGGAGCTAACCAAGTTCTTAAAACTTTGTATCAGTTAAAAACAATAACTCATCCCAGCATTATTGTTATAGAGCAACATTGTTTATGATGACAGAAGAGTATTTTCAAGCTTCGAACGATCGCCGGTTTGTTAGTTGCTCTAATTACTTACGCCCAGAAAAACCAATAAAGCGAGAATGTAACTTGGACTGGCAATAAAAATGGTCTGCAGTAAAACTCAGAGCATGAAAATAAGTTTGCAAAAAATATTGTCATTATACACCTGCAAAATAAGCTCATTCGTTCGTTTAACACGCGAAAGGGGAAAAGATCGTAATTGTAATTGCAACAAAAGGATAAATGAGACATACGGTTTTAATAGCTTCTTCAAATAAAATGACAAAGGAGATTATGACTTACTCAATATTACCAGAGTACACCAGGCCAGACAGTTAAAAGTAGACGTTTTTAGATGCATGTTTGTTTATATTGCAAACCATTACTGATCCGTTATTGCAACAAGAATTTTAATTTACAGTAGTTTTTTGCTTTTATTATTATTAGAAGGTAATTTTTTGTAATAGGGATAGTGTAACAGATGAGGTGTAAAAACAAAAGCAATGTACCCAAAATTAATAACAAATTAAAAGTTTCCCTTGTAACATGATAGCATTCATTTATACTTAAAATTCCAAAGAAGATGGCTTCCTGCTGTAAAGGAAAACAGTCCTGATTGATAGCACATTTGCTCTTCCTAGAAGTCCCCTAATGTCTAAAGAATCATTTTGATGCAATTTTCACCCTGAAGCGCAAGAACACTTCAAATTTAATAAGTAAAATGAGTATTAAAATTAATGTAGGCATACATAAAGTTGCTGTGAGCTTTCTTATGCGTCCTTAATATATATTACAAACATACAAAACATGTGCATTTAGCATATGGAAATATTGCAATTTCCTAAGCTCTAACACTCCAAATGTTTAAGACAATGGAAGCAAGTCAATAAAACCAAGTTAATATATTTTTGAGCGAATGATTCTTTACCAATTTCACGTCATAAACTCTGATTACCTGAATATTAATTTGATCATTGTTGCCACCATAGTTTATTAAGAATAATAAGAGCTTGTGATGAAGAAAGAGCTCATAAATTATAACATATTTTATAACTGAGCTACTATCTGGCCTCTTCTTGTATTAAAAAAACAAGATTGAGGATTTGCGTTATTATGACTGATGCAAAATTTAAAAAGCAGCAAAACAGTTTTGAATGAGGCTGACCTAATCAAGCTCGTCATTTGTTAAAAAACAATAACAACGAAATTGCATACACAACAAAATGTAATATTTTTGCACATACTATGTTATGATTGCGTGTTTGCTCTGTACTAAACTTATTATATTGCGGCAGTAAAAAAGACAAGCTGAAAAATGAGAAGATGAGCACAATGAAAAGTGAATCGAAATCAGCCAACCCCATTTATCTTTTGGTGCAGCTAACTAAACTAGAAAATTGGAGTAAGCTGCTAAACGTCATAAATACAAATTGGATTACCTAGCACATCTCAAACATTTTACTTTGGGGCTTGCATCTTTCGATGACAAAAAAATGTGCTCATCAAGAATCTACATTTTATCTTTGTGCATATTGTTTATATACCTAACGTTTGTAGAGACTGTTAACTTTTACTCAACCCATCACACTGTATTGCAACAATGGCTGCGATTCAAAACTAATAACGCTTGTAACATTATTCTCCAATTAGAGAGTTACGTAGCCTGAAAGCGAAATGGTGCTTAATATGACAGCAGACGAAAAGAGTTTTGTTTAAAAAATGCTATAAAATGACAGAATAAACAGAGCAAATCATCGATGTAATTTGTCGTCAGTCGTCAAAGGCGTAATCTTGTTCACGCGATTGAAACCTCACGTCCTTCAAAGTTCCCACGACACGACAATGAGTTAACCTACCAAATACCTATAACGAAAGAAATCGTTGTTGCAAATGCAAGTCCAAAAAAATGAGGTAATAATAATAACAACAGAAATACATAAGTACTTGACGCAGTTGTAAGTTTGTCATTTTAAACGTATTGTAACCTGTAAAATAGCTAAATTAGTTTTGGTGGAACGCCCTAGCACACATATACAACCGAAGCGTTTCTGTCGCTAAATGCACCAAGCCATTAATACGTGCAAGTTAAAGATATTCCCTCATGTGTTCGTGATCTGTTTTCAGTCTCCCAAACTTGGCTTGTGATTCAATCTTTATGCATGCCTAAATGAAACTTTGAATCATCAGAAGCATGATTTTCCACCACTTCCGCCAATTTACCGTTTCGGTATACAAGAATGCATACATTGCATTACATTGAGAAGTGTAAGGATAAATCAGAAGTATCACAAGCCTAATAGTCTGTGAACCGAAACCTTTTTCTATTCAAAATGTCTGTTTAACATAATGTTGTTTTTTTCTGGAGATAAGGCCATATATTTTAGACGTATCCAATTAGGACCAATTGAATTCTAAACAATAACAAAGTTTGAAACCTGTTGTACCCATAACTTTGAATATCACGCTGTTGCACTCGTTTTCAATTACCATTCTGATAAAATGGTCAAGGCAACTTTATGTATGCCTACATTAATTTTAATACTCATTTTACTTATTAAATTTGAAGTGTTCTTGCGCTTCAGGGTGAAAATTGCATCAAAATGAACGCTGTTGCACTCGTTTTCAATTACCATTCTGATAAAATGGTCAAGGCACAGGTATTTGCTTGCATATTGAACGTTTAAGAGTTCAAGCTTCATGCCTTGTTTGTCATATTAAATGATTTAGAATCGAACTTCTTTTGAAAGCTCCAATAAATGATTTAAGTTTTCCAGATCCGTCTGACGTCTACATAGATTCAAAGACATATACCTACCTTATCTAAATACTATGCATGGATGTTCCTTATGCTTATACCACGCTGGTATCCTGAATCCCGACTATATGGTTATACTTACATGTAAACTCTATTTCCACGCAATCCGTGTAAAATGCTTGTCAGTATATAACTACATATTTTGGTAAGCCACGTCATGGGCTGAAACACTGTTGTTGTCCACCTCTCTCATTTAACTAAATTTGCAAGTCTAATTAACCTAGGAATACCTTTGTTAGTGTAAGAGAGAGAGAGAGAGAGAGAAAGAGACGATTATGCATAAAGCATGGCACGACACGAACAAAACGTTTAACATCCTCAAAGCAATCTCCTTTTTTGTCGAAATGCATGCTTGAGAAAAAGTACAAAAAACCAAGTAAACTTGACGAGAGAACCAATAAATTATTGTCCGCAGGGGTTTTCTCTGAATTTTCTAGGTTGATACGAAAACTTGCATTTAAACAATGAAGAATTTTCAGATTTTGCATAAAGTTTATTCCCATTCCACGAATTTCGGAGTAGTGGATCAACCAGATTTTCAAACAGTAAATGAAACAGTTTTTTAAATAGTAAAAGCCCCTTTCTTACCTTGCATCCTTCACAGGTAAACGCTCCAAAGTGGAACCCGGCCGCCGGTTCACCACACACTTTACACAGTTGATTCATCTACAACACAAAAACAATAAAATATTTCCGTCACTATCTTCCAGTGCATTTGACTTTATAAGCGGTTTACATAAATCACGCTTGCAGCATATAAAAAATCATATAATCAATCAATACATGCAAATTAGACACATACGCAGATAAGCATTATACTATACTGTTATAACTGTATATATAGAACATATACATGTATACGTATAACTATACACAACTTTCAATTTCACTAAATGAACACACCTCGGCATTCTACGATGCATAAATAATCCGAAGATGAAACACCGACATTATTAGCAGCTAACAATGGCTCAATTTCTTGTGCTTGTTTATACACACATTTTTGTTGGAGTTGCAATGCCCATGTGAATAAGAATCAAGATAAAAACGCATTCACCAGAACTTTTTACATCCGTTTCAGAGAAAACATGAGTATTAAAAAACACGTGAGTGAGCTAAACATAAGCCAAGGTTTTTGTTGTCATATATTGGCCATCCGTCCGTCTTGAAGAACTAGCTCGTTAAGATCCAATACAGCACATAACGAACATACATATAAACCTACACACACCTCGTATAAAAAAGTATCCAAAACCAACAAAAGGACTTTTTTTCCTCTTTCTATTCAATTCAAATCTACACAAAATATACTACGCACGAATACATGCACTGAGGATGACACAGCACAACTCTCTGTAATTCCAAATGTCAGCCGAACACTAAGTCAGTAATGTTCCTTTCGCAGAGACCTGATTACGACAACTGTGAGCAACATCCTTCAATTCTATTTAGTTTAATACAAGTCTTGGACAAAAATATGGTTTTTTTTCTGAGCCCAAGATGTAACATATAAAGAAACAATACAAAAACAGACAATCAACACTGCGCTTACGAACGTCTTTACTACTACCTAAACTATTTTGGAGATGCAGCGAGGGACCACTCTTACTTACTGTCTGTCTGCCGTCCGTCTCTTCTCATGAAAGAGTGAGGAAAAACACATGTAAAGCTGTTAAGTTGAATGTCTCACAGGTAACACACATCTAAGCAGCAAACTAAGGTAATAATGTGATATGGTTTCAAGCTTACGATGCAGCATTAGTTATAAAAGCCGTCACCGTGTAGTCATCTTATCGTAGTAGGTACCTCTCGGCATAGCAATGGAGCGAGTAACCCAAAGACTTTTTTATTGTTACAATGTTTATTCCTTCGTGGCAACAGAAAAGGCTACACGATCGTAATATCAACTCTACCTGCCGAAGTTACCCCTAATATGATATGTACATATGTACATAAAATGTGCATAATGCTTGTGTTCGTATGTATATACAATGCATCTATAAGTTGCGTATACAGCTAAAGATTACGTATGTACATAGCAGTGATTCCTAGTCCCTAGTGCAGTTAAACACTTACAAAAGATGATCATCACAACCAATGCGTTTTATCCTTTAATACCATAAAAGATGCGATGCACAATGCAGAATAAAAATTGTGTTATTATTACATCCAGGCTAGGGTGCCTCAGGTCTATGAATAGAAAATGACGACAGGATGACGATCAAGTTTGTTGCGGATCTTTTAGAAAGAATCCTTCCACAAAGCATTGGATCCGTTTGAAACGGCCTTTTCCATTTCTTTGGTCATCCGTTGCAATCAAAATGCAATAAGCCATAACACATACGTACATAAGTTTTGTTAGAGGAAAATTACTCCAGTAGGTTCGAATTTTACACATTTTCTAGGTTATACTGTAATATGCTTTAAAATAGTAATCAGTTTCATATTAACTTAAAATTTTATCACTTCCTTATTCCAAAGCTAGGCGTGGATCAGAAAAAATCAAATGTCAATTCTAAACAAGGCTCTTTTTTACGCTCGTTTGGTCTGTTAATCATAAAAATGCACACCGTAATTTCTTCATTTGTCAATCAATGCCTACTTACAAAAAACATGTGTTACTGAGATTCCTCCACTAATGTTGAGTGAACGGCATTACTTTTAATTTCACTTGCATGGTCAACTAAACGCTAATGTAATGACAACAGGACAAAAAACAGTTTTCTCGCATATATCACGCCATCCCTAACTCATGACTCCTATTAATATATCACATTGCACCAAATGAAGCATGTGGACTAAAATTATTCATGCTAACATGATTAGGAAAAATATTACTGTGCTATACTTGTACTTTATGTGTATATATGTATGTATAATAGTGTATCATCTTAACTTCCTTGCTCTTGCACCATCATCATAATAAAGAATTTCGCCTTGAATTTCGGAGCTTATAAAAAGCTTATTAGATTTTGCAGCCTTCCTCCAAATTTAATTTTTGTTCACAATTGCTAGTTCTCAGGTACACAATGAAATTGATTGTTTGCAACAACAGCATAGTGTAGCTTCTTAGCGATGCTCTCTAAGATGTCTTTATTAGCAGACAATCGTTTTTTGCTAAGAATATTACACACGACGTATGTAATTATGCTGAAGACGTGAATTCATATATAAAGATGTTATAATGCATATTACACAGCTTATAACATTCACTATTTAACCTTTTCTTATAGTTTTTACTATAGTGTTAGTTACAAATGCATACATCAGTCAATTTAGGGGAGAACTTTTGGTTTCATTTGAAAAAATCGAGAAAAAGGATTTCACGAGTAAACCATCATCCACATCTAGCATCCATCCACATCACCAGTAATCACCGCACTAATTGCTCTTGGCTTCCTTTCGACACGATTAATTCATTTGTGTAGTTTTTAGAATTTTTAGCTGACTGGTGATCATGATGATGATAATGTTCAAGGCCATAGTGAACACAGAAAAGTACACAAAATACTTGTGTGACCTCTTGACTTGTACAAATAAAAATATTGCTTTGGATTTTATTTGCATTATAGCATTCATTTTTTCATGTCTGTCCATGCAATTAATCGGTCTTGCCTTCTATTACTCAATCAAGTGAAAAATCTAACGACTCAGGCAGAAGAGGGGTTGGTTGTGGAGATAAATAGTTTTATGTTTTTGGAATGAGCCATTAGTACAAAAGTAATTATACAATTACCATTGTTGATTTCCTTTTGTAAGTATATAACCTGTAGCCAAAATGTCACACTTCTGCCGTGTCAAAACTGGCGTTTGAATAATAGTTATGCGATGTAACAATGTCAACTGGGACGCCTTTGTATTTACTCGTTTTTTGCAATTCTAAAACTTTGTAACTGCAAAAATAATAGTACTTACCTCACACATGTAAAAGCCACAAAACGACATAATTTTTGTCGAATGAGACATTTTTGTGTTTATACTGTATAAAGATTTGCATTGAATGGAACGATAGCGAAATCATGTTAGTAGTAACTAATAATTCATACAGGCAATGTTGACACACATTCAACTCCCTTTTTACAAAAATCTTTAAAAACTAAACAAAACGAAGTGGCAGTATGGTGATAACAGTGTATTATATAATAATGTTAATAACTGTCCTTAGCAGAGCCTACGCTATGAATTGCATATATTGTAATGTGTGTTTATGAGCATAGGTACCTTGATGAGTTATTAGTATCAGACTTACACATTATGATCAGTTCTGTAAGCATTCAAACTACCATTTGCGTATTTTGCAAGGTTTCTGTTCGAAACACAGTCAGTACTGAGTTCCACAATAGTATTTTGTGGTCAGCTAAATTCTTGGTCTACAAAGTTTAAAATCAGCAAGGCTCTAAAAATGAGCATATAGCATTGTAATATTGAAAATGATATTATGCATGTGTGACAACGATATCATAGTGGCAGAAAGAGTTCTTTGATGTAAAAACTCTTTTTTAAAGAGCAGGAGTAAAGAAAAAATATCAATAATTCTGTCATTGCCAAATGCTTCATTTTAAGCAATCCAAATACAAACTGTCTTCAATCTTTGAAAAAATCATTGCAAATTTACATTGTCGTGCTCCGTTGCGCGCATAGCGCACACACTACACTGACAAGATCAAAAACTCCACATTCCCTCTCGCTTTCATGTCACCAGCGAACCACAAACGAAGTTGAAACGGTCCACTTTGTTGTACCTGATAATGACATTATCCATTATTCGAGCTCAAAAAAAGCAATGCCTCAAACCAACCATGTGATCTTACATCATCGGTTTTGCTATATATACTAAAAACTCATCAAAATCACATTTTAACACACACAGAGGAAGATCTTTATTCATTTTAGTCACAAAGAAGTGAACTGATACGTACATGTCCAAAAAGGAAGGTTTAAATATTTATCATAATCATTCTTTTTCATTTCAATGCAATATACACAAAAAATTGAATTGAATTTGCATAGGAAGGCATTTAACACAGCGTTTAGCACCTTTCTTAGGGTGATGCATATAACATACGCTTACAAAATGCTTTAAGTCCTTAGGTACCGTTCTCTAGGTTGATTCATGGCATCCAAACCGACAAAAACTATTAAATAATTTTTGTTATATTATAATAAACGATAAATGGTTTAGTGGTTTCATTGTTGTCACCATATGTCATCCTAACACATTATACATCATCTATCATGAGAGTGAAAAAAATATATATTGCAACATTCAAATCAAATTGAGATCGTAGAGAGATAACCCGATTTGGTAATTTACATGGAATTGCCTGCAAATAAAGATAGTTTGGAACTAGGTTAAGACTGGTTGACAATAGTTTTACCACACAGAATGCCTTGAAATTTGTTTCTAAAAACATAGGTATATTTACTTTTCACTTTTCATACATGAGCTTCTGTCTGAGAATCTCCCACAAAATCGATTGATAAGACCTTAAAACATAACCGCATTCAAAGAATAAATCAGGCTATTAATAAGTCCTGTCGCCGTTTCATGTATACTTCAAAGAAGACAACCACAATTCTTACGTAACTAAATCTCCACTCCAAAGGTGATTTAATATTTTCAGTGAAAGTGTAAGTCACGTCAAAAAACTATAACTCCGTACATTTCAAATGAGAAGATGCTGCAATTCCTAATATGTTGATATAAATATTTTTTTATAGAAATATGAAATAACCAAAATTATTGGAGCGCAACGTACATTAAACTGTTGTAACGTACGGTAATGGTCTCTCACTCTCAGTTTCTTCAAGCTGGGTTTCATCGTGGCATACCAAAAACTCTTTTGAGGCAACATTTCAGGACCATCTTACTGTGTCATCATCATCTTCCTCCCATTATAAATACATTTTTTTGGTATATGCCCAAACTTTTAATCCGCCTCCTCGTTAAGTACTGAATGAAGATCTTGCATGTATAAAATCTTGGTGCATTCCATATTTTTTTCAAAACTGAGCTTTTTATTATGTAAGCAATAAATGCAAACTTCTGCAATCGTCTCTGATGTGTATAAATAAAATGCATTTAATACCTGTAGTGCAGCATGCATGTTTTAGCCATGCGTTCTAGTATGTTCAGTAGACCATGTAAAAAGCTTTAATAAAAAGTACGTATTTATAATAGAGCAAGTACAAGAAGTCATGAATGTAAGATAATTGCGTTGCGTAACATGATCTTTAATGGTTATACACGTTATATACTGGCATAATAAACGGTAATATAAACATTTGGTTTATATCAGTTGGAGGCTAAGGTGAGATAATCAGCAAGTCACAAAACAACGTAAACATAATCATCGCAGTCATTGTCAGCCAGAGCGGTAATAATAATAACAAAATAACTCGTACGTACTCATTGTTACACTTTGCTCGTACCAGGGAGCATAGCACAAGTCTGTACATAGTACACAGGTCGAATGTCAATGGTAAATCTGATAAAGGATGAAAATTGCGCAAGTGTACGCACATACACGCATCGCGACCAAGACATTGTAAATAGAGCACACTTTTTTACCCTTTTTGTTTAATAATCAAACCGTGATAGTACATATACGCTTTTTTATTTGTGTTACAAATAATATTGACTAAGGTTGCTTATTTTTTGTTTGATGGGTTTCATTAAGCACCACCATGAATGTGCCCTATGCCTGCTGTCTCTTTACTGTAACAGAATCCTGTCAACTCCAAGATTCAATTATCATTTTAAGGTGAAAAAATTGCAGAGTAAATTAGAGTAAAAAATGTTGAAGGAAAGTGAAACATGATGTCATTTTAATGAAAACATGATTGTTATTGAAACAAGAGGAAAGCGACATGACAAGAACAAGACCACACCGATACCTTGCTACTTCTTATGATACACAATATACAGCCGAAAGAATGAAACCACAAAATGCAAATAGTACATATATTCATGTCGTTTTGTTTGTATGCAGTACATTATGTAGATCACTCATGCAGAGCAATTCCTTGAAGACATCATCACCACAGTTATCTTTCTTCACAACAATGCAACAAGTTAACTAAACAAAAAACCAGCTCATCCTTTTGCCTTGTGTGGATGACATGCACGATGACGTGAATGCTAGCATGATTTTATTACCATGCTCTCTCCTCTATGCCTCTATTGTTGAACGGATATTTTTCTCTCTCACTTACTGGAGCACCAGCAAGGAACCTTACTGCAGGTGTATCAAAGAGCAGCCTTTCTGTTGCTCCGCATTATTGTACTCAGTTGGCATCTCTCACAGGGAGCGAATCTCATTTTCATTCAGAGCACTTCACTCCTGATGCTTCAGTTCTCACAACTCAACAAAGACATTCAGCACATCATGTTTGTCTGCCAGTATAATAATAATACCTGTGTTGTGTCTAACACAAAAAATGCATCGAGAGAGGCATACCATGTCGGTATTAACAAGTTCCACATTGACTGCTCAGCTCTAGTAACTGAAGCAAGCAGCAGATAAATCTAATGTGTATCAGTCCACAAAAAATTATATAAACTAAGGCAACCTTTCAATGTCGTGAATGAGTAACACACAAAATCGCTTTTTACAAGCTTGAATCTGTCTAACGATTATCCCATATGACTCCCTCTTTGGCCAGCCAGCGTGCTATATTATGAAACAGTATATTATGTATTGATGCCTTTGTTTACTATGAATACGCATACCATTCATACTTCACACACATAGCGTTCCGTTCCATAAAAGTGTATCAACAGGTTACTTTTCATGGATAGAGAAAAACTGTAACAATAACCATACTATTAATGCCTTTTCACTCGTGTACTACCATAACCGTGAGCGTAGCATCATAATCTACATCACATCATCATACTAAAAAAACACCTTAAAGCATTCTTACAGCCTAGAGCACAGATAAACCTTGCGTTTTTGGTCTAACTATTTTGCAGCAAAAAATGTTACGTTGTGGTATAACAGGAACAAAAAAATGTCTTATAATAAGCAAACTAACTAGATTATATCATAAACAACAGAAAGGGAAACTAAGAGCTATACGTCACCCTAAAAAAACTAAGCCACTCGGAGTAATGCACATGATCGACCAACAAATCTGTACAACAATTGCCATTTGTCCTTATGTAATGAACCTATTGCCTACATAATTTATAACACCTGTTGCAGGACAAAGTAGAAGTACGGAGTCAATTATCTTTAACAATCATAATGCTGTTAACTGCCACAAATAAGATTATAGCATGTCTCGACGACTGATTTTTTCGCTCATTGTAAAAAAAGTTAATCAGTCAATTCATATTTAGCCAAATTCTTGTCTTAAGCCTTAACCAACCCAAAGCCTATTTTTTACAAGTACATTGTAGGTAATAAGATTGTCTGATTTTCGTAAATTGGTCACCTAATTCCATCTATGTCTACAACAAATTCCTTTCGGAAAACATACATAGGCATTGTCATAGACAGTTAAGCAGTATCCGCTCATCTGTATCACAGTTTTCAAAACAAAATCTTTGTCAATGGTTAAACTGCTCTTAAACTCTCCTTGCATGTGTGTTCCTAACGTTTTCTGTTAATGCAAACAAGTCCATTTTGTTTTCGCTTTATTCGTAACAACATTACTGTAATTGTCCGGCCGGGGGCCCTTAACTCCAACTCCACAAAACTCTCATTACTTATTTAATTTTCTAAAATAAATGAAAGGCAGTTAATTGTAAGTTCTAAAACATTTAACGATATAACACTGATCCTCAAAATGGCAATGTCATATACCGTAATAGCAGACTGATTTATACATATGGTCTATAGAGGATGCATTGCCTTGTCTTGCCATTTCTGCACCTAATTGCAAGGTAACACGTAATTAGTAAAAAGCTGCGATTTATGCAAATCTAACTCCGAGCAATTATAAATTACCTAATGAATCATGTTATCGTATGCACTACCAGATAAACTTCCCAAGTATTTTACGTGAAAATATACAGTAGTACCAACCTTTGCTAAAGGTATAGCTGTTAGTTATCGAATAAATCGATTAACGACCTCTTATTCTTAAAAACAATCGATAAAATGACAAAATTTTTAAAAGTCCAACTTTTTATAAAGAGTAGCTGGTTTTAGCCCAATAGAAGCTAGTGGCCTAACGGTCATTTAATTTCATTTTCAGTGGCAACCAAGCAATATAAGATGATTTCAGTTTCAGCCTCGGCCTAAGCTTAACTGCCTGAACATTTGGAGCTTCATGCTTGCCTAGGAACCCTGACACAGATGATCCACGTAGCGAGGAAATTATTGCCACTATATATTGTCATTATTACATCTTTTTCCATCATATCATCATCGTCATAGCCCAATTTCACTATCAGTACAGATTGAGTATACTCAGTCAAAAAAGTAAACATAGTATGACAAAAAAATAAGATTTTTAATACCAAGCAAAGCATAAAAATAAATCCCAGACCGTTTCAGTGGCCCTGAACAATTTAGCTACCTTAAATTTACTCAAGCAAGTCAAAGTGACTCCTCGTCGTCAGTCATCATGGGACTGAGAGTATAAATGTACATAATATACCCTATAAAATAAGCTTATATTGGCATAACCTAATCTTTTACATTAACAAAGTCAAGAAATTATTCTGTCGTTTTTTATTACATAACGACTGATCTCTCAGCTAGTTGGTAGCTGTATGTTTATGCTTTAAAAGATATAATGGGTTTTTAAAGGAGCACAGAGAGCAATTTGTAGCTATTTTCTATTATCAAAATGAAAATTAACATTGGCCATTATGTTAAATGTTATTGAAACCGGATAAGAAAATTTTTATGACAACTAGTCAAGTCACTCTCCTACCTATCCCTGCTTCTCCACTCTTATATTTCAAGGTGCGTCGTTAGTAGCATGCCCTAATGACTTCAGATGAGTAAACATATTATATGAACATAAGCTAAAACTATTAGGTTCAATAGATGGGAGCAGTGATGATGTTTAGTATGCTCAATGAAACTGCATCTGTGTGTATAAATAAATAAATCTAGAGTTGTGTTGTGTGTGACCCCCGTATAAATGATAACGCTTGTGGATAATTCCTCTAATATGATGACCATTTTGTTACGTTACTATAATCAAGAGGATCAACATACAAAAATTCAGATAAAAATCACTTGTTCTTGGCTTAGTTTGGATTCTGAACTTTTTGAGCGTAGCCGTATTATGTATATGACTTGTATAACTATCATGCTTATTATTATGTAGACGAAAACGCAAAGGAACCATAAATACCTATATATATACAATGGTACACCGAATGAAAAAAAAATTATGTATTTTTTGTATTGTATGGATGAACTAGTCCTAAATAAGGAATCTTGAAGTCATGTCATGCAAACTCCATTTATTGCGTCCGCGTGCTCTAATGTCTGTTCTGTGTAAATTATTATTATTACTATTAGCATTAGCAATGAAATGGCAATTATAAGACCAAGTTCGAGAACTTAAGATTAACATCTCAGGTGTTAAGTTTATGTGTTATGGTTGTTATTATGACATTTGTCCCATTATTTAGTAGAGCACATATTAAGGCAAGGTAAAAGAGGGATAATACTTAGTTATCACTCTCACTTTTTAATATACATTTTTATCCTCTCTTTATGAATTACAAAAACTCTAGTTATTCCCTAGTTAGTCATCACGCCGTGTAAACAGATATGCCAAAAGTGGTTAACAGATTCTGCAGCGTAAATTTTAATATCGATGTTGATTACAGTGACAATTTTTTTTCCTTTCCACTTATTTATCTTCAAGGTTGTCGCGAATTTTATGGCTGCATCAGAGCAGTGGGCCATGTGAATGATGCAATACAGGTGTAAAGTAAAAATTAAAGAAGTGATTAAATCACGGGGTTAACTGAATCGTATCGACATGTTTAATTTAATTTGCATTTGCTAATAGAAGCCTACTTTTTATGCTAATATTAGAATGAAAGATTCTGACTATTGGTGACAACCTATGATTCCACAGGTGGACTTTAAAGATGTAATACCCCACAAAGGATAACAATCATGACCAATGACAAAAATAGCTCATAAAAAGGATACTTACGTTATCGACCAGTCTTCCCATATTGCCAGATGAGGCGATCGAACCACCTTATAATTAAAACTTGCTGTTACCACGTTTAACTGATTAAATACAATTTATCCATGATTTTTCTAGAGGGATGCTTGGCTACTTTAAGAAATATTCTTGACGAATGTAAGGCAACCGGTGGAATGATGTCACTTTCATTTTTTGTGCGCTGATAATCTTATTCATCCCCATCAATTTTGTCACATGTATATTAAGCCATAATATAAATTTGGAAAATGTGAAAGCTGATAGAGACTCATTGTGACTTTTAAAAAATGTAGCATTTAAAATAATAATAATACTACCAATAAGCAATTGACAAATTGACAACAATCGATATCAAAACGAAAGTTTACAAGTTACAAACGCACCGACGCAACATTAACAAGCATGCGTATTGTTACGTTGTTGAAATTGAATCAGATCTCTGATATACATGCAAAAATATTATACGTATTTAGCATTAATTCAAGCTCAATTACGAATTACCAATCATCATCATAATATATAATGTAACCTCAAGAATGAACAATGCAAGCTTTTACATATGCTCAAATCATTCTTCAAATTATGGCTGTATGACCATAGACAACGAATAAGAATGTCATGCGAGTTACAAACGATTCTCTTACAAAAAGTATCAAAAAGCGTCATACCGAATATAAGCCGGAGGAGAGTGACACAAGCACAGAATTTATGGAATAATGGGCTTGATTTTTGTGACCTGTATGGCTACATTCTCACAATGACACACTCTTCAAAATCAAAGTTGCTTTTTGTAACGATGATCTTCTCTGATTGTCCTGGCCTGGCTAATCTGAATAGCAATCACTTACTTATTGACAACTTTGTAGCTTTGTAGATCACAACCGTATTTGGATACTAAAGTAATCTGCTGAATCACTGTACTACATACAAAGTATATCACACAAAAGTCGTTGCTAATTTTGTGGACTCTTCACAGGATTATTGGGAGCGAGTCAATGCGGGAGCAGATCAAGTCACACTTTCCACCTAATGTCTTTCCAAGATAGGCAGACGGCAGACTGATTTCACTTGCATACTTTAAAGATTTAGATCCAAATTTCACACAAGATAACCCTTCTAGCCCAGTCTAGTAGGGCTAAATACATTTTAAGTCGTAATGATCGTCAAATCACTGCATTGCATTTTAATATGTCCAGGTAAGAATCTACATTTTTATAAAAAGGTATTTAATATACGTACCCTGTGTCCCTAGAGTTGTAAGGCTTACAAACGTAATTTAAAAGTTTAAAAAATAACAATTTGGACACCTTGAATCAAAGTTATCTTCACTAAACACGTTGTAGCCTTGCGATGGAATATTACAATGAAAATCTGTATCCTGCACGACTATTCAAACTCAAACATACCTGGCCACGCGTAATGAAGTTCTGAACTTTATTTTTCAAGCATCATTTGATCATCCAACAGTGGACAACACACGTGCGAATATTTGCAAAAAATAGAAGAATATTGACTACGTCATTATAAGCCATGCTTTCGGGAAAAATTGTAATTTCAGTCATTTCATTTCATAAGGGGATGCTGTTTGCATTGTTGTAAGACTACAAACTGAGCATGATTGCAAACACTGTGTCTCCCAAAAAGAAGGACTCGTTCATGATCTAATAAAAATAATAATCAGATTAGGTGTAAGAATCAGTTTGTGGGAACAGGTTGGTTCTGACTCATTGGTAAGCTTACTGACACAATGTGGTATAAAGCTGATTCAGCTTAGGGAGAATACTAAGAAGAAGAAGATCGAAGGTACTCTCATAAAAAATGCTACTTTGTAAAGCCTGTTATTGTGCATGACATTCTGTAACGAAAAGAATGTTACACATTCGTGAATAATATATCACACAAAAAGCGTCATGCATGTAGGTAAAGGTAAATATTATCTATACGTAGGTGTTAAATCGCGTATCATCATCTTCTTCGTCACTGTCCATTTATTTTTGCTCGATTTCGTCGGAGGAGCAGTTGCGACTAGGATGACTTGACTCTGCATATAAGCTCTCTTATCACTTTTAAAGAAGTGTAACTAAACAATGAATTATTGTCATAAAATTGTGCAAGGTGTACACACACGTACCTGACTTCATGGTTTGATAATATTATGGTTTATTACAAGGTGATTATTGGAAGTTTTGGAACACTTGAATGACCAAAATGGAGAACTCTACTTGTCTGCGTCAAGAAAAAGTTCTCAAGTATAGAAATATATTTGAATATTAATTGAACTATGCATATGTGTGTTCATTGTTAATATTACACATTTGTAGCATGTATAACACCTTCAAGCGTGGCAAAAAACAAACAGTTTTTACAATAAACATACATATAAAGCCTATTACAATTACAGCTCAAAAGTCTTGATTGTTTTGATAAGGTGAAATATAACTCACTCACTTCAATTACATAAGCTACAAAATTATACGTACTTAAAAATGTTCCTTTTTTATTATGATTATTTTGAGGATCTACATCGTTGAAAAGAGCAACATCATTCATCGCAATAATTCATCCAGAAGAGTTACAAGGTCAAGATGAGCACATTTTCTACCTGACCATCATCATCATCAACAGAAGCATTGAAGTAGATTTTGTGAATTATTAGTGCTGCTTAAAAGATGACTTGGCTTTAAAGATGCGACAAGACGAGCAACTATTTCTGCGACTGCGAAATACTTGCACTTATTAACTCTTTTTTTACTGTAAATACATACAAAAGGGAAGAAGAGAGACATGTGCATGCACATATCACAATATATGGAGTGAAACGAAGAGTGGAAAATATAATATTCTACACGAATCTTTGTAATTTACAATGAACTTTATATGACGTACTTTACGGTGTTCAATGTTCATTGTGTTTGCATTTCATTGTCATGAGTGTGAGCATCCCAAGTTTTTTTAGCAAGTTGTGAGTTCTTTTTTACTCATCTTCTTTATAAAGTATTCAAGTATTACGACTCATAACTTACAGCATCTCTTTTATACTCGTATATATGCTTCCTGTTTTACTGCCATGCTCTGCTCGGTAAACTAGCTCATTCTTTTTTTGTTGATCTTAACTACTCAGGAGTTTTTATAACTTGCTTCACGATATAATATGTGCGATAATATTATTAAAAGTCATCTTATGAAGAATGACTGGGAGGAAAATAGACGTAATATTGAATACTCATTTCTTATACAACGTAATTTCCTAACGATGCGTGGTTTGGTGTGATTGTGTTGTAATTGCATGTGTGCACCCTATGTGTACAGGTATAAGTAATACAGAGTTGAATACATATCCTTCATCTAGTTTAGGTTACAAAAAGGTGTTTCAAGATCAGTCGTGACATGGTCATTATGTGAACATGTGTACACATGCTTGCAAACGTGGATGGTCTTTTATCATCTTTGATACTCAAAGGTAAAAAAGAAGAAGCGAAGCAAATACGTGCACAAAAGCGATCCTGCCGCAAAGTGATTCGCATTGATTTACAAAGCAGCCTGATCTGGATGATGTTGATGATGATTAAGGTGTCATAAATGCTCACTCTGACATTGATGATGATCTTCACTTGATGATTTTAATACTTCCTGATTTAGAAAAGTATTTAACCATTTTATATTTTAAATTATAACTGAAGTAGAACTTCACGACAGACCTTCGAGACATAATGTTGTTACTCTGTAGCTCATTCCATTTAACTTTTAATTTCTCATTCTATATATGCCTGGAACAGTTTTTTCAATTTACGTCGGTTTTTCCACTTTTTACATGGGTACAGAAATTTTTGGAATCGTGACTTTTACTTTATTGAGATGGCTTATCAGACGTCTAACCTGGCACCAGTAGAACAGCTTACATTTCGGGTTAACTCCAGATGTTTGTTTTCCTCATTGGGGTTGATTCGAACGTGTTCATAACTATTTGCCTTATCACCTGCTTAGTTTGTTTATTGCTTGATTGTTTCTCAAACAATTGAAACTTACTCAATAATGCTAAACGAAAGCAACAATGTGTGCGACCATGTTATCATATGAGTGTGGAAAACATATCGTAACTCAGTTGGTAATACTGCCTAGAAAAAGTTTACGTGATGAGCAGTTTAAAAACTCTTTCCTTGATATCCCTCCGAAAGAAACAACATATCGTATATGTTGCGTAATTCTTCCGTATAGCAAACTTCACGCGAGAACACCTCGTATATTTATGTACATATTTTAAATGTTATCTCATGAAATAGTATCCTTTGTTAATGACTCACGGGATAATCCAATTTATATTTTTGAAATATTAGGTCATATTAAAGTTGTCTATACTAGGAATAAGAAATGCGTACAATGATGCATACTAGGTATATATATAGTTTCAGTTTAAAAAAATAGTATTAGCTTACAAAGAAAGGAAAAGGGTTTAGAAACTAGAACAATAATGAAAATGAAACACAATTTCAATAAATAGAAGGCGTGTTTACAGTCATAATTACGTCAGAAATCGATTAATATATGATAGAATGAAATGGACTTTTAATAACAACTTTTTTATCGTTCGCTTCAACAGTAATTTCTTGTCTTTTCTTTTCTCTCCTTTGAATATTTCAATTGAAAACAAAGTGTTTTGCATATGAATGGATCATTGAACGAGTTCGGAGCAACCGGTGGTGGTGGTTGTGGATTAGGCTCTTCATTATTTATCTGGAGGACGAGAGTAATATTGAAAAAGACCACAAACGAACAAAAGGAAAAAACGACCAACCAGTCAGCCGAGCCAGTCATGACGCGACGCTGGTTAATGCACCGTCCTGGAATCCCCAAATTTTCTAAACAACCCGGTAGTAGTTGACCATTTAGAGTTTATGTATGTATCAAGTTCAAATCGTCATATTTACCGTCAACCATGTTGTCTTGTGTGTGGCAACGGCTGAAGCACAATAAAGCAAAATAATACGGTTAGCAATAACAATAAGTAAAGCTATAGGAAACTAAACACTTAACATAAAGTCCACTTTCTCGGTTGCTTGTATTGTGTCAGAAAAGCAAAAAGTTTTGTTTATACAGAACAAAAGGATATTTTAGACATGTAGAGATATGCATATGCACATATGTATTCCATGAGCTATACAGGACCTGAAAGAGAATTAAGGGACCACCAGCGATGATTAAGATTCACAGAGATGAATATTAGTTATGAATAATAATAAGACGAAGTAATATATTTCAAGATTTTTTTCTTCTTTAGTTCAAGAGTAATACTTTTACCATCGTGCATAGTTAAGTTTGTATATACGCTCTATTATAGGTAGATAAACACAAAGGGCTGAAAAAATTGAATAGATCAACACGATGTAAAGAGCAGAGAGAGAGAGCAAAACTGTATTTAATGTCGCTTGTGGTATATACTAGGAATACTTGGTATGTACATATATAACTAAGAATAAGCCTTTATGACACTCACAACTCATCCAGTTTAAAAAGTTACAAGTTTACAGCTTTGTTGGTCTGGTGTCCACTGTGGAGGTAAGATATGGGATATGACCACCAAAAGGACAGTTACGAGAGCCATTTACACGCAGAAGTAATTTTCATGGTACCTCAGCAAGATTCATCTCTGCTAGGTAGGCTACTTCTTTACATTGTACTTGCTCATCGAAAAAAAACTCGTGGTTATTATTATTATGACTACTTGACTCTGGTTGATCAAAAGGAAGTTATTTCTTTTTGTTCAGAGTGAATAGCTGTACGGGTCCAAACATTTATCTCAAAGTTTCTTACATAAATTCCTTCAAATAGCCGCACGATGTCAAGAAAATGTGAACTTGTAAAAACGAACGTTCGCATTCTTCGGCGTTGTCGTCGTTATCTCCAATTGAAAGAATAGAAGATACCTTCCAGAGTGAAATATCTACAGGTATGACAATTCCGGCAGAAGAGCTCAATAACTACAGGTTTTTTTTACCAACATGTGATTTTTATGCAAAAATTAAAATGGCAAATCATTTTTGTCTCCAGATTGGTGCCATATGTAAGTTATACATATATGGTGGACACATACAGAAAGGATGGGGCCTGGCCTGAATAATGAAAAGCCAACGATGGGCAGATTTACATCAAATCTTGGTCTTTGTTACCATGAAGGTGCATATTTCATTAGAATCTATGTTAGTTTTGTCGTATTCTTACCTTAAGTAAGTGCATATGGACGTGAATTTTAGCATATTAGTAGTATAGTTATATAAAAAGGAAACATGTGCTATAGTTCGTACCTAATACTGAGCTTATGTTCTAATATATGACAGATCATTATGCGAAAATTCAAATCATCACCGTTGGATTTATAGATATAGTCACTTCATCCGTAGCAAAGTATTACTTCATTTTCGTCTGGGACGCGGGGTCAGCGCACTGGTAACTGCAGCCAGCAAGATACACAGTAACTATATCTTTCCTTATGTATAACAGTAATACAACACTTGTAATAATGATGCTAAACAGATCTGATACGCATAAGTTTCAAAACATCCTTCCTTTACATGAGGATATATTTTTTCTGTATGTTAGTTAGTTCATATGTGATGATGAGATGGTTGTGTTGTTGTACATTACGCGAAATAAATAAAACATTGTTTAGGAACATTTTATGCGGTAGTAACATTGTAGCTGTTTGTTAGAACATAAATTATTAGTACAGAGAGACGGACCAAATCCTGTTAGTTTTAATTGAAAAATTTAATGGCAATTATTGGATCAAGTCTTTTGAACTACCTGAAGATATTAAAATGGATGAGTAGACAGTAGGCATAGTACATACATATATGTGCATATATTTAAATTTTTAGTGCACCTTTTTACCTCATCGCCACCAGTGGTCTAAATGGTCCTACCTAAACGGTGTCCTGCGGGCTGAGTCATGTTAAAAATGTACTGCAGCCTTCATCTAACACTTTTATTGAGGGAAGAAGAAGGAGCCAAAGATTTAAAACAAAAATAAATATCAAGTACTCGCTTTGAACATGCCATTATGTATCTCCTTTTTAACATTTATCTGCTCAAGTGACATCACGGGACATTATTGTGAGCTAAACAGCTTGCAATATGGGCAGCTTTATATATTTTTCCACTGCTAAGCTGACCGCTACTATAAAACAAGACAAGTAATATAACGGCAAGTCATGTAAAAAGAATAAAAGCACGACATTGAATGAAGATGTGAAGTTGTCTTTTATCTTTACATCGATCTAATGGATTTATTTGCTTAATAACTCATTGGAACTTTTCGTAGAATGAATGCTTACGACAAGCACAACAGGAGAGTTAAACGTATTTTTTGTCAAGATACATATTGTTACATGCAAACCCTGGTTCTTCATAAAACAAAATGACATCAACTTGAGGGCTTACATGAGGGGATATGTAGTATTCATGTATTTAAATATCGGTGCGGATTTGTGGTGATTTTCATTGTTAAGTATAATTAAATGGTTCCTAACTAAAGTCCAGGTAAGCTTTTAACTAATTTTTAACTGGACTAAAAGGTATCTTTACTAAAAAACGAAGACGTGTTTGTTACTTAGGACTGATTGTATTCAGTTTACAAGAAAATGAGCTCATCAAAGAATCCACGAAGCAAACTAATCCAATCACGACGGCCGATTTGCATTCTTTAAGCGTGAATCCAATCAAGCAGGGAGACCGGGAATATTGTATATGGTATACGTAAAATGTGGAATCGTTTCATTTCCCACGATCTCATTAGTTTTTCAGGTTTGTCTATGTTCATCTACTTAATTTACTCTTCCTTCATCTCCGTATTTTTGTCAGAAGTCTTCCAATTTCCTGAACTTTATGAACTGATATGGTGCACTTTGAACATGGCGTGTTTTTTTACTAAATGAAATTCGAGCAGACTACAAGATGAGCATCCTGTACTTTACTTTAAAGTAAGCTATGATTATATAAACTGCAATATACATAAGCTTTCTTTATAAGAAATAGTATGTAAATTATCTCCCAATCAAAATCATGATTGCCGGTTGCCGATGAAAGAGAGGTATCAACTTTTCCTAAAAGATAACCCACACACAGTGAATTCAACAGGTGGGTAATCTGAATCATTTAATTTTTAAAGGATAACCTCTGCATAAGATCAGATCACGTTTGTAAATCTCGTGACGGTGATTTATGAATTTAAATTTGTGGACAAAAAGAATGCGCTGAAATTTATGGAAGTAAAGCAAGAAAAAAATGTCCAGGTCATAGGTAACTCATTCATTCGTTTAGCAATAAAACTAGTACATGCAGAGCATTTGCATTGTTTATCTCCATCTCAAAAAGATAACACTAATCTTTATGCAAAATCTTAATTGCCTTGAAGGTAGGAAGAATTTCGTTTTAGTTCGTGTGTTCACGCACATATACTTTTTTAATGTGATTTTGATACACATTTATCTTGTTGAAAAACACAAGTCAGATTATATTACTGGGGGAGGAATGCGATCAAATGGATGGATAAAAAATCTTAATGCGTGTACCTATATATCTCACGGTGTTCCTGCATGCAGCCGCGGTCTTATACACAAACATGAGATAACAACAGTACACAAAAAGTACACTCATCATACAACTTGTGATCTGTCTCGGATAAAATATCGATACAAGCCGACTCTCATTCGAAGTACTAGAAAAAAGAGAATCCTCACACACCAAGTTAACTTTATTCCAGCCTATTTTATAAGGATGTTGAAAAGAGCTAGATAACTTTAAAAAAGGAGAACATTCTTCGGCTTGCAAATCGGAGTGATAAAATTAACGTACATTTAAACTGACATTCAAGAACATAAAATGAGGGAAACAAGCTGTATGTTATTTTCCCCTATATAAATTGTCTTTAATCAGGTGGACTTGTGGCTGAAAATTAATCCGCTTGCATACTATTTCGTTTTATATTGCTCCTGTCAGCTAAACAACAACTGGTTTTTTATTCTTCGCGTATGCGGATCTACCTTTACGTATTATCCTTTATTTTGCTAGTTTACATATGTATCAGATCAGAGAATGAGAGGAGATGAGCATTTACAAACATCTCTTGAAATGCCTCATTTTCATAAAATACAGGTGTGTGCCCGTGTCCCTGTGTTAACTGGATATAGGTGATTCTTCATGTTATACAACTAAAGCAACCCGCAGATGTTTTACTAAATATATTAGTTCAATTTGAAAAAGGCCAAGTGGTAAAATTCAGATGTTATAAAAAATATGCTAAATTATGTTTAGTGAGATTAGATACGAGTTACTTTTGTGTAAGCTCCAAAATGCAAACATGATAATAATAGTCAACAAAGCAATTCAAAAACAAACTTTCAGAGTAACATAGAGCACAATATGCAACCTTTCTTCATAAAGTGTTAAATGATTTTTTGTGATATGTTCCACCTGCGCACAGGTAAGTTATTGCCAGCACATGCTCGCTCACTTTTGTTCTGTATAAGATAGGTTCACGTATGTACGTCAATAGCAAATACTTGAAACGTCTTACTAGCCAATATAACTATGTACATAAATATAGTATAGGTGATGCTATGATATAGATCTTTATTCTGTCTTTATTACAGCCATCATGGAAAATTGAATTAACCCCTTAGACAATGGATATCCTGACAGAAGGCTCTAAAAAATTATCAAGAGTAATATAATCGAGAAAACATATTGAACGTCCTGTGGAAACAATATCTATTGCAATCAGAATGAATGATGAGCAGCACAGGCAAGAAATCGCCAAAAGGTATTTCATGCACCGATAAGCCACACGAAATTACAATGGCAAGAACTTTGAAAAATACCTAGCAGTTCTGGCCATCAGCCAACAATGCAAAGGGAAGATGGGCCATCCTAAGGATATGTTATTTTTCAACATTACCTCCCACATCATTGGAATGGATAACGCACACGATTGCTGTGTTATACGACAAAACAAGAAATATCATCAGAGTAATAATACAAGCGAAAAAAATGGCTTTGACAACAAACCCAATACCATTCCAAATGAATTAATTATTACAACGAGTGCTCAAATCAACATGCATTTTTACCTACGTGCTCGCGCACTCTAAAGAAAGCACATGAAGTGAATTAATTATTAATTATATTAGGAATGAATCATTCTTATTATAGGAGATGTGCTTTACAGATAAGATATACGGATGGCATTTTATATAATAAAACAGCAAGTTTTGCATATAATGAATACTAACTTTTTTATATCATTATCATACCACCACATCAGCAGGAGGTCACAATCTCTCAGGCATCACACATTCAAAACAAGGGTAATGAATCTAACTAATCAAAGCTGTTTTTCTGCTCTCTCATGTCCTACGGTACACAAAATAATGGGTAAAAACGATGTCTGCAATGAAAACAAAAATTGTAATTGTTTACATGATTTTTCTAAGATTCTTTCAACGGCCTTTTACATTTCTAGTGAAATTGATACATCCATCGAGACATTGTCTTCTTGCAGGGTTACAATGATAAGTGCAAATCTTTGTAATACGTCATGTCTGCTACCATCAGAGCAGATTGTCTGCATCGATCTGCATTTCATCCGACAAAAATATTTAAGCTTCATTATGCATTTGCAGACTGTAAGTCTAACAATAGGCAGACAGACAAGAGGAAATTCAGCTTCTGTTATAAATCATAATAGTTTGCATAAATATTTTAAATGTAGTGCACTGTAGTTAAATCTTAAGACAATAATATTTACACGTGTGGTGTCTCCATAATTTTAGTCAATTTAACATAATGAATTTTAAGATTTACCACAGAATGCAGCAGACATATAAAAAATGCACATATACACATACATAGATAGATATGTACCTATGTGACTCTTAAAAATGCCAGAAAAATTCCAAAGAATGTGTACAAGCCAACATTTTCCCATTACCTTAAATGCCTGACATATATCAAAAAAGCAGCTCCGACTGACATCGACAACCCCTTCTGCCCTCATCATAATGGCCCCATGCTAAGCGCACAAGTGTAAAAACAAGCCCAGACAACATGATTGTGTAGTAAGATTTCTAAGCTAAATTCAAAATAGCCTTAAATACCATTTATTCCAATAAATGTAAGACCGTTTCAAATCTTCCATATAGGCAACTTTATGCATAAAAAGTGTTTTTAAGATTGAACTTAGTTTTATTTTAGTTTATGAATCTAGACATTTCAATTCTGCTAAATTATTCCAGTTTTGCAAGTGTAACATTCTCCTCGTTTTTTATAATAATCGATTATGAAGTGAAGGAATGCATCGCACAAGTGCATTTCATACTATGTAGTCCTATTAGCATAGATAGCAAGCTTACACTTATATCTAAACAATCCCTATAACGTTTTTAATTCTATTACTGAGCCTGGTGCAAATATGTATAGAAATGGGTTCAGCTACCTTATAATATATTACTAACAGGTGGTTAGTGCATCCACTCTACATTCCTCAACTCCAATAATGTCAATATATTTACAAGATCTATGCATAAACAACAAAAAACTCATGGTATGCAGAATATTCTTCTGCCGAAGAAAAATGGGGTAAAATCATCCTTCTTCAAATAATTTTAGTCAATTGTCCACTTGTCTATAAGATAAATAGCGTAATATTGTGAAATGGCAATAAAAGGAAGAATGATGCATGAAGAGAAACCACAGCCACCGACAGATAGTACAGCACTAACGTGCCACAGCAATAATAATCGTAATCAGTAACTTGAGTAATGTTTTCGAACCCTCACAAGTCACATTCAAAATATTGCTCCTACACTATTCACCTATTAAAAAATGAATTGCTTGCATGATGTACTCATACCCTAATCTCAATTTATCTTATGTATATTTTCAGTCATTCATTGCTATAGTGGTGGTAGAGGAGTAGTACACTAGAACAGATTGAATTTCGAGTACACGCCTCTAACCTCTTCATCTCAGATTCATTACTGCTATATATGCGAAACTTATTGTAACGTCTTCTTTTTTTTTTGAAGAACATTTACAGCATGCTTTCCTCATTTCCCATTGACTTTTTATTGGTACGCAATTTACAAGCCTTTTCTTTTTGGTTAAAGGTCATCATCTTTATGCGTGAACATTTTTCATCGAAATTGGTGATAACTATAGCTTACATTCATCAGCAGCAGCAGTAGGTATCATGCTTTGCAGTATTATTCCTTCTATCCCGATCATCCAATGAATATATATACAATATGTACATACATACATCATAATTTCCTAATATATACGACATACATGGGCTTTCTTTTGATGAAATAAAGCCGACTAAACGAAGACTTGTATGATATGACGAGCTTAGGTCAACTTCAGGGCACTTATTTTACCCCAGTGTAAAACAAATTATTGTTTTTTATGACAGGTTAGAACAGTTCATAACACTAAGAGCGTAAATGTTCCAAATATTTGGAAAGTTACGTACCTACTTTCTACCTATGCTAAAAAGTACTGACAAAATGAGGGTGTACAGTTAAACAGCAAAAAATACTACCGTTCATCTCTCAGTTAGGGGTAAAAATTGACAGAAAGAGAGGTAAACACACATCGCCACGATCTGAAAATCCTCTATCGAGTCAAATCACCAGCATTTCTTTATCTTCTCAATAACTTATTTAGGACAATTAAAACAAAGGCTTGCTCTGACAGCGCAAAAGCGGTTGCGGTTACACTGTCCATTTAATGGTAAGTAATGTATATGTAGAGAGCAGACAATGAAATGTATTTCGTGCTTCTTCAGCATGGTAAATTTACGACTCTATCTGTGGTTTCGCGTGGGTGATATCTCAACTTGTCCTTTTTGGTCATTCAGTAAATATTTGGATAAATATCATCCTGTTTTGTAGTCCTGCAGTCAGTAAGTTAATGGATGGTTGTAAAAGGTAAATTAATTTTTTAATGGAGTGTATTATTTATGTATTATGAAATTTTAAATTACAAATATTTACATAGGAAAGCATATTTGTCATAAGAGAATGAACATGTACCTATGTATGTATTTGGAGCTAGCATCAAATAAAGAATACAGCGAAATCAGATCAAATTTCATTCGATCAAGGAGTGCTAATCTTTTAAGCAGGTTCTGTCTGTAAAATGGCGCAAGCGCAAGTTTGACAACAAAGTTGAAGACTTGTATTGTAAATATCGCTGGGTTATCATAAGCAGTTGTTTACTCCCGAATAGCATTGTAAACTTACCCCACAACAATACATCAATCCTGAATTTTTGTAGTTTTCTAAAATTCCAGTCTTCTGGAAACGTAATTACATGCGGATTTCACTTTTTTAAACGTTGAAAATGTCCGTGTCAGGCCATGCACAAAGGCACTAGATAGACGAGTTCGTGTCATGTTATCTTGATTACTCATTTCATCCCAAACCCTATATTTTTTACGCTTTTTATTGGTTTGACGACTGACAAGTTGAGATACCTCTCTTTGAATCTGATATGTTTACCGGTCTGTCCATCTTCTCTACTTTAAGTAACGATAAACGTGCCCGCAAGACACATAAAGAACCATAAAAATCCTCTTTGACGTGTTTGCAGACCGCATTCCATAATGCCTTTTTATTATTAGTCTCTGGCAATCTGGCGTTTGACGGGATTAAAAGGTTTGAATTAATTTGGTGCACGACACACTATGCAACACAAAACATGATTTGAAGATTTATAGTTTTCTTGTGCGATCTTTCTTTGTCTTGCTATAATTTACTTAGAATTACGATTATTCAACTTTTTAGATTTTCCTTCTTTTTTATAACAACCTATCTGGTATGGCACGCATGTTTTTATGAAAATTGCAGAATAATCCCCATTCCCCTTACGGATAATGTAGATACTTTATAAAAATCATGTATAGCCACCTTTCTAGAAAGGTCAGTATATGCCATCAACATCATTATTGAGGTTAGTTTGTTGTTGTAAATAACAGTTTGTTCTGGTTCTTCGTATATGAGATATATATTGATTAATCGTTAGTCATGATTTATTGTATCAAGCCTACTCTCAACAAACAATTAGAATTGGTACAACCGACGATGATTGAGAACTTGGGAAAGGTGTTCTCGTGAGAAGTTTTGGCATTGGTATCAAAAGATGACGAAGCATTATTACCCATTCTCAACATGTGAAGAAGGTGTCACGCAATATCTAATTGAAAATCACCGTAAATCTTCCTAAACTGGTAATATACCTAAGTATTGTACACGCACATGCAGCAGTAGTCATCGTTTATTGCTCTTACGCCTAAGCCACTGTGTGCGCCAAAGGACAGAGACGTGCCTCCAAATTGTATTATGCAATCCAATCAATCATGAGGAAAACTAGATTAACGGGAGGACAAATCAGCAAAACTAAACGTGAAGTTTAAGATCATGCAGCGAAAGGGAAATGGAATTTTTTGCTAAATCATTCTTATAGCATTATAAACAGCCAAAAATATATACGAGGTAAACAAGTTTACCTCTTGGTCAATGGCAGATTAATTTTGTATACGAGAGGGATGATAGAGAACAAATTTGTGCCCAAGGAGCTATTATCATTATACTTATGATAAAGAGACAAACCCTACAGCTTACTAACTTCATGAAAAACGAAGCAGTTTAAAAAACTAGAATAGAATTTTAGCAGCATCGAATGCCGACTGACGGATGCACGATTGTTGTTTTTGAATGTGTACAACCACTCATTTTTCTTTTTTATCTCGTGCAGTTAACAGCTCTAAAAAATTTCTTATTATTCTCTAAAAAATACATTATTTGCAAAGTCAAATGAGTTTATGCAAAAAAATTAACACTTGTAACCACTGCGTTGACTGCTCTCTCAGTCAGCAGGAGTACTGAGAATATAAGAAAATCCGGATTCTTTCACCTCGGATTTTTTCTTTGTTTCCAACTTGAAAATCTCATTCCTGACAACACAACATGTCAAATGATGAGGTGATTCTTTATTGTACCAGGCCACAAGACATGGCACTGATGAAGGGAAGCATTACACGATCTGTCTATCCAGACGTTATAAGATTGAGACTTGTAGCACTAGCTAACTTGATTGCTTATTGTAAGGTATCTGAGAGCTTACATAGCCACGATCTATTTAGCTACTCAATATAATAATATGCGTAAAATGGAGGAGATTTTCGAGAGATGTATGATTATTGTTTCGGTGATTATTATTATTATTGTTATTGCATGGTGTTCACAAAACAACTTCAAGACCTTTCCAGTTATAATTAGGCAACAAAAACTCGGTACACGGACATCCGTGATGTAAAAATTTGTAACGAAAAGGAACGCAATACAGTTTTTATATGATATGGATCATATTTAAATTTTTGTTTTTGGTGTAGGATATGATTCTCATAACTTTTACCAAGTATCCTTTAAACGTGTCCAGGATATTCTTTATTCCATTCAAAACTGCATACTTTACACATTCACAAATGCAGAAGTATTAAAACTCTACTTTGTTTATTACCTCCAGCCGCTATATTACCTTTAGAAAAAAACAAAGTTGTCTTTTCTTCAATTGTGTTATGTGTTGATCTCGTATTTCTCATTTTTTCAAGCCATATCTAAAATAATGTTACTAGATGATCTTGATGGCTTGCTCCTGCTCCAGCTACGTAATAATATTACTTGTGGTCGGACTAATAGAAAAAACTTGACAAAATTTATTAGGGACAAAAGTGGAATTAATGCCACATTCTTTTCTTTCATTCCATTTCAACAACTACAAGGCACATAAAATTTTCTTTACATATGTAAATACCTATATGTTTATGCATGCATATTTGCCCTTCATTTTAATAAAAAGAAGTTTATTCAAATCTAAAACACTGACGATGATGAGCTTTTGCTATCTGTTGATCCTGATTTGATTTTATTACAAAGTCATGCCAAACTGAAATGAAATGATAGTGAACTTTTCACATACTACTCTGATTTTTCTATACGCATGTTGTATGTATGTATGTAATTTGTATGGCAGTTAGCAAGTAAACTGGAGGTAAGCATTATAGAAAAAAAGGAATAAATATACTGTTTTTTTCAATCACTCCAGTTCTAAATAGAATGCTTGAATGCAATGAATTAAAAAAAAGGAATAACAAGTTTCATAATCACGATGTGATGATGCTCGGAATCTTGTGATGCATTTACATGATACAGAGCTTATCCGAAGAATGTCATTAACTTTGTTCGTTGCATACAATAAGCCATTGCCACCGATAAATTAAGCCCTATCACCAACTTCTGTGTTGATCCCAATCATATCCGTAAGTTTTTTTCGGTGCTTCTTTAGTTTTTTTGTGGGGATGAAAGTACCGACAAAAGACTGCGAACAAAAAAATGTTCGACTTGATAAAAGAAAGTCATAACATTTTTTTGCGCACAACATAAAAGAAGCGTAAGGAAAGCTCTCTATTGTTACGTATGTATGGACATGCTCGAAGATGTACCAATTAATGGATAAGTAATTTTTGATGGCAAATTTTCAGACATTGCGAAGAATGAAATGTCAATAGAATTCGTGAACTTTAATTTAAAAGTTGTAAAGCCTTCAACGATAATTTATTGTGGTGATTCTGCAATCCGTAAAGTGTATCATGATCATTTGAAAATCCGAGCAATTATCGTGTTGATAAAGAGAAGAGGAATATTATATTCATGTAGACTGTGGATTTGGCTGATTTTTTCATAATTTGGTCTTCGTTTCGTTTAAGAGTGGAGGTGATATGTGTTCAATATTAGTTAACGCGCAGAAATTTCGTGTACACTACACGTAAATACGTAGTAACATAGGAATAAAATATTTTAAAAAATTGGTACGAACCTCGTAGTTTCGTGAATCAGGGATCCTATAAGGTGAGTACTGCATACCTAAAGAAAAATAAAAGAATTTGTTAAGATCCTGTATAAAAATGTTTTACAATACTTATTTATACATAATTTAGATCAAATTATTTATTTTAATTTCAATGTTTACTGTTTCACTCTGGAAATGCTATGCAATACTGTTTGTTCTCATGCTTTATGTAAGTATCATTGTTCAGTTCTTAAAGAACAGCAAAGAAAGTATTTGCCTGGAACGCCAACTAGAGAGCCCACCAAGCTTTACAACGCTTTTTCAATCTTTAAACGTGTAGTTTCAATAAAGCAAAACTAGACCAGTATAATAATATTAGCTTACCACTACTATTACCACACACAAGTACTCAGTACTCATGGATAATTGTAAATTACTGGGGGAGCGGTAAGTTGTTAAAAGCATAAAAAGAAGCAGACAAAGGAATGCAAAAAATGGAAAGTGTATCAACGACTTCCATACTATGGTTCCATATAACATTACACTAAAAAAACAACAATGACGGTTCAGAAGAAACCCACAATTTACAATTACGATTGAATCTTCCTACTGTGCGAAGGGGATGATTACATAAAGGCTTACTGACTAATTTCCTGAGAAAAGGAGCAACGTTTACTCATGTAGTTGTTATACCTTGTGAAAAGAGGATCAACCCTACAATTTGTTCGTGAAACCGCCCCGGTAACTCTACTTTTGAATGACTAACTAGGAATTATAAGCTGCATAAATAAGTGGCTCCGCTTAAAATCATTTTAAACAATAGAACAGAGACGTTCTTTGTGTAGTTTTTTACTGATACAGCAAACCAACAAGGTTGAATTTGAGATTTATCACACCAAAGGACTGCCAACTGCACTAGTTTACCAAAATTACATGTTTGTGCGTATGCAAATTTGGTTTAAATGCACTGTATTCGTTGAGATTCTCCCTTGTAAACGGAAGTTGTAAACTATATAATGCATATCATCGCCGGAATTTAAGCTCAAACAAAAAAAACGAAGGATCTTGAGGAAAACCCCAAGACAGTAAGTTTATATGTTCTCATTCCTTTCTTCAGTTAACAGTCTATAAGAATTGTAAAATCAGCAGCAGTCATCATTAATGTCAGTTGCAATTTCTCCAACCCGCTCATTCCAATTCCTAAAGATATTTTGTTAAGCATACATTTGCATTTGGTCCTCTTTGATTTCTACAATTTACATCACTTTGAGTATATTTCAAGCAGGTCAAATCAAGAACTTCGGCGACCTCACACAGTGCCGATCAGTCAGAGAGAGCCGAGGAGATGAACAGAACAGGTGTATTGACCGACAGATTTTACATGCTTTTTATTGCTACTTTTCTTCAGTCAGTCAAAACTGATGATGACGCCAAAAATCAAAGGCAATCAAAATCAGTAGTTGTAAAAAAGTAAGCAACAAGATGAGAGGAGAAAAATTGAAATAAATTGAGACTAATTTAAAAGTAAGGCAACTAGTTCATCTCTTTCCTCGGATGAAATAGTATACAAAATCTGAGCATTATATTACAAGCAACTTGCATGTAGGTACACGTAAATAAGAACATCGCCGCACGCAGCCACGTTTACAATATAAATAATATATGAGGATGACTGCCTGGACTACCCTGACAGATAGCAATTCAATAACACAAAAGTTATCAGATTGAAAACCAATCTGCATTAGCCCTGGTCATTGAATCAAAGAATTGAAAGAAACATGACATGTTAACAATTGGACTCAGTCGTTTTTATTGAAAATTACAACCAAGGCATGTGCATTGTTATGCATATCACTATTATTATTTCTTATTTGATGATGTTCCTGTAACTCGATACATACATACTTGCATGAGTATTATATTGCCGATTTTCTTCGCTGACTTACACCAGTTTCTAAAGCGGAGAAATTGTTATACATAAAATTGCTTTACAAATATGTATTGTATTAGAATATACCTACATATGTAAGATATGTATATTGTATCTCAATCCATCCTTCTTATCGCAAAGCCATTTTATGAAGAATTATGGGTACAACTTAGATTCCTAATGAGCCTTCACCGACAGTCTAGCAGGAGATAAGGGTCGAAGTCAGGAATTTGCTACGATTTATTTTGCTCACTTTCATCATCATCATTAAGTGTTTGTCGAAAGTTAGTAAAATGAGTAGATCTTATGTATTATATATGTAAAATAACGACTTTTTGCTCGCATAGTTCAAGCTTCTGATGGTTACCAACTTGTCGATCTACTTCTCATAGAAATATTGCATTGCTTCTGGCCATTACTTTTTTTGTCTTTTTCCCCCTTGTTGTTACAGATCCAGATAAATTGCATTTTCTCATTTTTTTGGCTGCATATTATTCGCCAAAAGGAGATATTCACATTAAGTCGACTACCGTCGTGCTACTGTTTTAAGGTAAAGTATATTCTTCCAGGCCAAAAAAATCGTAGTATTCCACGGGAGCTTAATGCCACAGCTGCTGTTTGGAGCTTCTGTGACCAGCAAATGCCAAACTTGTCTTGACATGTATTTGCCGAACGGGCACAAAAAATTGCAGGAGAACTCTTGATTTTTACGAGGTTTTGAAGTTTAATTTTTTTCGCTTTTTTGAAAAAATGGGAGGAAATATCTTAACTCACTTTTCATGATTTAACATTTAATAATAATAATAAAACAACAGCCACAAAACAGAAGCGCCTGTCCATCCCATCACTTCAGAAATCAACTTATTTCTTCTTCTCTCCTGATTTGCTCCAAGGTTTTTACTGATATTGAGCTACTGCTTTTTTCCTACGGTCCATATTATAATGCACTCTGTTGTTGTACTTGAGGGGATTTCTGGAGCAACTATATGATCAAATTTCAACAATTTTTTTCTATTTTCTTCTTCATCTCCCAGTTTCAATCTTGGTCCGTCTTTATTTTATGGTTCTTATTAGATGGTAATTAAAAAATTCCATTTTTCCCAAGTTTGTTTGAATACTCTTACGTATGTAATGTATCATGACAAAGAATCACATTATAGATGATCATATCTAACAAATAGAAAACCGAAGATGCTAACTGATATTTTATGTACCTCTTTTTCTTTGCAAGATGAAGCAGTTCAGTTCATGTCCAAAAGTTTGTTATACACGCATCCACAAAAACTGAACCAGTTTTCATGCCTTTGGTTTCAAGTACCTATCATCATTTTGTTTCCCTCGTCTTGAAAAATTAACCCTCGTATAATTATAGGTTGTAGCCACTGTTGTATCAACATTATGTTCAGTCACTTCATTTATTACTTTCATCATTAATCCTAATGCACGACATTCTTCGGCAAATTGAACAGAAAAAAATTAAAAACTTATCGCTGCTACTGCTATTTGCTCATTTGTTCCTACATGAGTATGATTAGTAAAAAAAGCAAACAGATCAGTAGCTACAACCATATTATTTGTTATCTTGTTCTCAAATCAATTTTGTTTTATTGGTAACATCATTACATTTTCCTCAACCGAAACTTTGCTAGTTGCAACTCTGTAATTAATTTTTGCTTGGAAATCGCAGTTACACAATCTATATAGACTACATATTATGCATCTATGCTTATGTGTGTAATAACTTATCGGATTCATTTGTGAAATCGAGAGAATGTCAAAAAATATACTGCAGAGTGCTTCTGGTTACACGCCCATCAGCACCAACTTTTTTTTACTAGAGGCTGCAATTGTATTTGTTTCTTTACTGATATTTTTCAGTTGTTTATGCCGACTCATCCTATTTTAAAATTTTATGGATTTTGGTATTGGTAAAGTCTACATAAGATACACGAAGTCTTACAATGCTAAAACCTGAACTGTATTACGTGAATATTGAATACACAAAAATAAGCCAGTGCTTTAAAAACATTTAATTGATTTTTCCAAGTTGATACCGTGTGAACTATTGGCAAAGGTACAAATCACAGTGAAATAGTTTTAAGGCATCAAAAACAATGACTTGCTCTGAGCATGCATATCCATAGGATTTCGACTACTCTTGGCAAAATAATTACCACACACGGAAACTTAACATTTTGCGCTGCATCTTTTTAAAGCGTATTAATTTAAACAACCACCTGTGTGGTTACTATTACTCTTAAAGAGGCGTCCATCGTAAGCCGTAAGGGTAAATGGTTTGTTGCGGACCGGATTCATGGTAATTTTTCACACATTGAAGAAAAACTCTTAAAATGGCACTTCTTTAGTACCTAGCACCTCCTTAAATCATAACCACATTTCAGACTGTGATTGTATTTCCACCCTTCTTAATAATTTTCCGACGTGAATGAAAGAAAAACATTTTTGTTGGCGCTTTTATGAATGTTACATATATACCTAGTTAGCCTCATAAGCTTCCGACTCAGGGTAAGTTTAGTGAGGGAGTGAAGAAATGATAACAGAAAGGAACGGAACATAAAAATGTCAATGTCCGAACACTTTTCATGTTATATTTTCACTGAAGGAATGCCTACCAGGAGTTTATTAAGTTTCAGATGCGTCGCAATGCAGATACATATGAATGTTTTTGCAAAGGATTCAAGACTTTGAGGTTGACTGAAATAGCAATAGTCGAAGCAGAACAGAAAGAACCCGAATCAGCACCGCATTGCTAACTATTTCCCAATACAATTTGGTAAGCTTTAATTTTTTTTAAAAACATTTTCCTTCGAGCTATTTTCTCCTTAAGTTGTAGGATTCCTTAGCACATAAACTCTAATACAATTCCAAGGAGGGTAATTTCTTCTTAAGTATTCTGTCGTTTCATTTATCTGACCCTTCCATCTCAAGCTGGTCATTCGGTTGATTATCTTACTTATCATTGATATTAATACTAACAAATTTAATGGACTAAATTTAGTGATGGAAAGGAGAAAACAAGTGCTACATTTAGAAAGTTTACAATACTACGAGTTATGTACGAATAAAACCAGACCCTTGTACCATTTTCATTGCCCTTGTAGCTCATCACAATTTCTACACTTAAGTTTTTCCTCGGGACTATCGAACAATTAACATTATGATGGTAAGTGGGCCTGTGTAATTTTCGAGTTGGACTTTGTTAATGAATAACTAACGATATATTACAATGATGATGATGAGCTTTGCACTACCGTACACTGTTCCAACACATAACCTTAGCCAGTGTATTATTATAATACTAAAAAATAAGAAGTGTGTACTGTTTTATTACAATGAACTAGCCTCGACACTAGTGAGATCCTATAAAGATCACTTTGCATTGTACATAATGTAACAAAGGGGGCAGGTGTAGCTATGAAGAGTGAGACAAGATATTACGAGCAGAGATCAAACCATGATGAATTATGTTTATGGGGCTTCGGGAAGAGTCAGTATTGTACTTATCACCATCAGCAAATAATGTATTTTTTCAACTAACAATGTTACGGTTCAAATACATAGAAATGCAGAACACAAAAATATATGGAAAGGAGTTTTCCAATCTCCTCTACCTGCTGCCAGATGCATGTTTGAATTTAGAGACTTCCTTGGCCAACAACGAGTTCGTGATCTTTCATATTATGCCTACATTTTCCTCATAAAAAGTTCATTTTTTATTTTCCCGTGGCATTTTTGACTGTATGGATATCTATTAAAACAAACCAGGATCATTACCGTGTTCGGATATATGTTATTACGTAGGCACTTACAAAGTACACAAAAGATGATCTTTGAGAAAGATGTGTTTTTTGTTAACATAGAGCTATTAGCGCTTACATTGTTCTAAAATATTGAGGTAGACTAGATTTCAAAGGTGAGTACCGTACCAATTTATTATCATTGATTTTATCTCTTTCTCCACGCTCTCTTCTTTCCTTTTCGTTACCTGTTTTTTATGTATTAGCCTTCAATTTGAAGGGTTTATTGAAATATTGAAGGCGCAATAAAAATGAAATACAGCTTTTACAAGAATCACTGACTTCTTAAATTTTTCACGCATTTCCAACCGGATAATTGTAGTTTGTATAGTTTAAGCAAGTGTGTATTGTTCAATAAAATGGATGAAGGGGGAATATCTATTTCTCATAAAGATCTGCACTCGATAGAAAGCTTTGTTTTGTTTGAGGTATTTTCGCATTGTAAACACACACAAATGTATGTACACGAGATTTTCTGAGATGTTATCGCGGAAAAATAGCAGAGGGCTGTGATATTACGATGCTTTCTTAAGAAACGAAAGGAACCACTTTTTACGTGAACTTGATTTACAGGACATCATAAAAATTTGGGCAAATAAATATAAAAATTTTAATACAGTTTAGCATTATTCCGATTATTACAGATTTTAAATATAATAAACTTAGTTGACTATTGTAAATGCACAATATGATATAATTTTTATGCGAGCAGGTTTGTAACATGTTTTCACACAATAGAAGAAACAGATCTGATTGCCGCTGTAAAACTAACAAATCACGACTTCCTTGAAAGAGAGTTTGATTGCATGCATTACATTGTGTGAACACAGTGAATAAAAAATGAGGAATAAAGTCCTCATCATCAGTGTAATCATCTATACTTTTTATTACTAGGTGCATATATTTTGTTTTAGAAAATACGTTCTGCTTTCACGGAGATGAGGAAGTCACACATATATAATGTCTTAGAACCTGAATGAGTGGTATGCGGATTGCATTACATAGTCTGCTTCATCTGTTCCCTATCAATCATACTTCACATATCCCCCTCAAATTAAAATCATAGCCGATCTGGCAAACGGCAAAAATATTTTTAACGTATCCATTTGCACAAAAAGGAATCATTTTGTAAATAATTGAACTCCTCCGGATTGTTAGTCTGGTTCCTTACGCTTTGTCTTGTTATTCACTTTTTGTTCGTTTTTCATCTCTTTTCCACCTTTTTTCACCACCTTCACTCACACTGCCATATTATTCACTTCCTTCCCGAACGAAAGGTTGATATGTTTCATGACTAGATCATTCACATACGTGCATACATGCAAGTGTAGATATATACAAGATCATCATTATATGTATATTAAAGAAAACCTTGTATTGCACTGAAAAAATGGTAATGAGTGAGTTGAACACGGACTGGTGAGATCGAGTATCGGTAATACATGTAATGAGCACAGAAAATCTCAAAGTTTACCTTGTTTGCATGATTTTACCTAAAAAATTGTTTCATTTTCATGCGGAGAAGTTTCAATGATTTCCTGAAGGTATTCACGTTAGTTTAGCCAGCAAACTTGCGACAGTATCAAATATGTACAAGAAATTGGGATAAGAAAAATTATAGGTTTCAAGTTGAAAGGTTGCCCCTGTGAATTCTCGCTTAGATAAGATGAGATTTGAGCTTCATGGTGAGCGTGATTTGATTTTGATTTAATTTGATTTGTTTTTTTTACATTAGTCAACCCGACCAAACACTTTCAATGTAGTATTACGTAGCAAATATTTGTAAGAATGTTGTTTAAATGCGAATGACTGAGATGAGCATGTAATTCATTCTGAAGATAGTGTTATGGGACAGCCCAATGCAATATACCGTAGAAAATCGGAGATTCACATTTACACTTTATGCAATATTTTCCACATTTCATTTTAGAACTCCCTCTGATGAGCTGATTACCTTCTATTATGTAAAATCGTATGGAATGAATCACTTCTATGGAAGATAATATGCACTGTACAAATACTAATAAAAAGAATGGAATGAAAACATTGTAATATCTATGATGCCTTCACTCGATTTACACGCAGGTTTTTTCCATATTATGTCGTTCAGTCCTATTGAGATTAGCGTGACTTATGAGATTTCGACAACCTGTGGTGCTGGCTTGAAAGCATGTTTTTTATATAGAGATGCATACGAATATTATAATATTAATTTTAAATCTGACAGAATATGTACTGAACTGAGTGGAAGAATGTTAATATTAAGACCAACAGAGTTTAGTTTGAAAGGGCTTGGCAGTTTAAATACAGTATTTTGTTTAGTTCCTTGTCTTATATATAAAGCATGTACAGATTTATACATATATTTCTAAGAAACTTCATTTCGTCACAAATAAAAATTGAATACATTCTTTTCAAGTTGCACGCCATGCCAGGCAGGTATTCTGAAAAGGATTTTCACAGGACTCATGGTCGGAAAAAATGAGCATCATAAGGCAACGTTGACCTCTCTTTTTGAACTACGCTTACAAAAAAGAAAAGAATTAGATCCGTTCACTCATCCACACGATGGTCGGTTTAACGGTAATCACTCTAATATTGTTATTGCATGAAACAATCAGTGTATACATATATAAGACTTTATAGAGTACTGCACAGGGAAAATAGGTGTATCAGAGTGGATCTAACAAAAACCACTTTACTTTCTCTTATTTACTGTGCCATACACAAATCAAGATGATGACGCTTGATGGTCTGCCTAATTAGGCCTCAAGCAACCAATTACAACCAAATCAACTACAATCATCTTAGCAATTTTCATTCCCACACGTACGACCAAATATACTTTATGTCGGTATACCCTCCATTCATGTAAATGAATACGAATTCACCAAAAACTACGAACAGGTAGGTAGAGAGGCCTTATTAACTAAATGTACATATAGTTACGTTATTTGATATGGTACACTCTGTTACAAACTCATCGACCTGTCTTATAAATAAAAAAGGCTTGGAATGAATGTTCAAGATTAGTGCGTATGAAACTATTGAACGATGTCATTATCATATGGCATCAGGATCATCAACATTGTAATAAAAAATCAACCAGCAAGCAAGCCAGAAAAGCCACAACCACTCGTCAACTCATTGTTGACACGTGGATATTCCTGTAAGTAGGTACGCTTCAGTATGCAACGTGAGAGTATTATGGCTAGAGCATTTTCTAAAGCTGTTTCTGTCCTGTGAATTGTGGATAGATCATCTTCGCACGACGACAAGGTATACGCGACAAGTTTGAGAACAACTGATTCTTCTTAGTTTCAGCTTTTTTGGAACAATAGACAAACAATGCCGTAGATATTCACACATAAATGATAGTGTGCAAGTATGTAGTTTATACACCAATTTTTTAAATCATTTTTAATATTACATCTCAATAACATAACTGATGTTTGTTTCAGGTGTGAAGGACAACTCTGGTGATTATATTTAGGTATAAAAGTTTTTACCTAAGCATGCATGCATAAAAGTACCTAAATATGATAGACAAAATTTATTTCTTGTTGTTTTGAGATTTGTTAGTGGAGACTTGCACTTGTCAGTCTTTTGTACAAGTGAACACTTGTTCCTGTGCATCTTATCTGGGCGAATTAGCATAAACTAGTTGACGTAAAACGTTATACTATGGAAGCAGCAAAAGCAAAGCCTTACAGTCCCCTCAAAAATCCAAGGGGGATATTTTTGTGGTACAAAATATTCCTTATAGATATTTTTGTTGTATTACGTAAAATATGGGATAAAATGTTCATATAACCCCCCTATGATACCATTTTCATATATTTTACATTAAACCATCCAAACGTACCCTCTTCGTACGAAAAACCATCATGACATACCCTCTACAGAACTTTTTATATTGAACCATAAAAATATTCCC
>JAHZNG010002569.1:0-12735 GCA_027744375.1 Orchesellides sinensis
TTATGAGAGGGGCAACGGATTTAATATAAAAACGGAGGGGATTTGTCCAATTGTGTGACAATGAAATGATACCGAAAGTGAAGGCGACACAGGCGACGTAAATATTACATTATGCATGTTCTTTCACTGCGCCTCTTTTTTGTATTTTTGCTTTTACAATTTGCATGCTTATTGTCGTAGCCCACAGAACTATTTCATGTTATCGTAAGAGATTTTCGGCCAAGTTGGCTTATTTGATATTCTTCGCTGTTTCCATAGGTTTCCATATAACTTCCTTTAAAATGTTGAATGTAGCGGTAGTGGATCAATTGGTAAGTAATGTATTTTGTGGTTATTGCACCGTTCTCTTTCTTACGTTGTCTCATAAATATTTCTCAATGTAGCATACGCTCCAGGACAGACTGGCTGAATGCAACTCATGGTTTTTAAGGCAGCTTGTGTGTATGCATGGCTATTTTCTCCGTGTTTTTTTATCCCAACGTCTCGCTTTTCTCTTGAGAGAGAAAGAGGAAGACGAGAGAAGCCCTTCCAACAGTTTTCTCGTATTTCCTATCAGAGCAAACTCTTCTGCTGGATGGATGCACATGCTTATTATGTAGATGAAGCATGGAGCGAGGATAAGGAAGCCAGAAGCGCTGTTTGCAAGTGAATACTTTGTGTACCTGGCCTAGGCTATAGTGTAATAATAGCACATACGTATATTTTGGCACACCTGAATAATCTCTCTCGTTTGGAGACACGAAATTATAAATATTCTTTTTTCAGTTGTGGAATGCATGCCTTCTTATGAATAACTTTGCTCTCAGTATTTGAACCTTACTTTAATCAGCTATGACACAGAATAGTTTTTTTCCCTTTAGGTATGGCACAAATATGCCTATTACCACGTTTTTCGTTGGAATTCGGCAACTGTCACGCTGGATTTTTTGGGATAACACATATTACCCCTTTTTTATTCATCTATGTATATCTGGTCGCACAGAAAAAATGTGGAATATTCTCAAGTAGGTATGTTTTTACCTTGGGATAATACTTGTATCCTATAATGCAGCCAAAGCCGTCATCATTGTAATCATATGGATCTTCTCTTTCGCATGGTAAGAAATTAACCATGAGGGGTTTCCCCCACTGCAGCTGAAATTGTTAAGTACCGTACAAATCTTAATCCTCATATAACCACAGTTAACCTTTTGGCGTTTTTTTCCTTGGTCGGATTGAAAAATCAAGAGCTTTGTGTTTTTTGTTTTATTTTCTCCTATATAAATTGCAAACAGACGGATATTATAGATTGGGATAAAAGAATGTGTATCCCGTTTCTGGTGTGCATGGATGTAAGGATGGAGATGGAATAAATGTAGTGAAACAGGAGTCGAGAGTTGTGGTCGGAGATAGAAAAAGAGAGAGAGAGAGAAAACGATCGATGTGAAAAGGGGGCGGGGTGGGAACAACTATGAGAAACTGGAAGAAGAACAAGAATTCGCAATGCATTGCACTTGCAGAGCTTTGGAGAAGTTCTATGACAGTGGCAGAGAAGCAGCATCAGCAACAGACCTTTAAACGTATACCTTTATACTACTGCACCCCTTTTAAAAAAGACGGACAGACGAGCTAGAGTGAGAGAAAGTAAAAAATACTATGTGGAGTTTTCTCCTGTCAATGGCTTATATAATAGAGATATGAGGATATTCCACAGAAAAATTTTGTTAGCAATTCTCCACATCACACATACGTATTATATGGTTTATGTGCCACTGCACTACTTTCACGACTTTCCCCATAGTATTATAACAAACAAGGGCCATAAACTAACTCCAGACTTCTACTGAGGACGACTACTCCAAGACAAATAATGGAATGCATGTATCTCATCGTATATCTATGTGAGCTTTGTGCTTTACACGGATTCACAGGAAGGAAAAGCAGAAGAGGGGAACTCGAAGCTAGAAATGGGAAGTAAAGGGTTGAAAAAGGTGAATATACATATAGGAGCAAAAATTCCGGCACATGAACGAAGGACAAGTACACAATTTCATAGGGAGAAGACACAAAGTAATGGCACATAGCATTTCTAGCGGACATACCACACACACACATTCATATTAAGTGAGCGAGGAAGAGACAGAAAAAATACATCATATCATCAAGAAAAACATGAAACTGACTTTTTTCTTCATATGTGAATGCATTCAATTGAATGGACGGACGTGTATAGTAAAAAAAAAGTAAAAGGAGAGTAAGCTACCAACTGGATAAGTAGAAAGTAACATGAGAAGCTTATAAGGCTTTATAAAATTGTCAGAATAACTCAGCAACTGCTTTTCTTACAAGACTTGTGAGTTTTTGTGTGTGTACATGGGATGCATACCTACCTGTCTGCCGCCCAGATGCGGCAGCGTGAAATATCCAGCCGCTATCCTACTTTCTTTAGGATAACTTACGATATCCAGAGCAAACAATATATAAAGAATTTGCTGTATTCCCATCCTTCCTAACTCCCTTCTTAACTTACTAGATTTGGTTCTCTTGTTGTTTTTTTGTTGTCAGACAGCAGATAATATGGAAGAAAACAACTGCTTTCACTTTCACCATCATGATAAGGAGATAAGGGGGCAAGAGTTGAGAAGGACATTCATTGAGATGGGAGATGATGGGATGTGAGAGATGCAATGTATAATGTATACCATAAGTACACATTACATGTATATAATATGACAAGTCAGCCATGCTCTGGCTTGGCTCACTCACACAACACACAGTTTGCTCAGAGTCATGAGAAAAATGTCAAACTAAGCGTGCATGCTTGTTCTCATGTGAAATCTGACAAGTGTACAATTTATCCGTATGACATAAAAATGGATAAATAGCTAGCTTATAATGGTGTAATTGCTATGCTAGTGTAATTCATACCGGAATATATAAGTCCACTCAAAAATGAATTTCCTGTAAACACATCATAATTTGGGTGGTTGACAGACATCCAAAGTGAATACATGAATGAATGAATGACCGCGTATGTAATTGTATCAGTGTAGTGAATGCTGGAGTAAGTTGCCAAGCGAGAAAGTGTGTGCGCTAAATGATGTGAGTGATTGGCCCATGACATAGCTCACTTGACTTTTACATCCTTCATTCCCCCATTCAACTCATCCCATCACTTGTATACATACAACTTGTATAGTACACTGCTTCCATATTATTACTAAAAAATCCCCAGAAAAGACATTTAATACCAAGGCTGTTTTGTTATTATATAAGAGATGCTGCTGATAGCTCCATGGTCTCCTGCTGCCAATTTATTACAAGTTGGAGTAAAAAAGGGACACTGAAAAGAATGAAGTCGATCAAATAAGAGAAGCAGGATGTGGTTCTAAAAGACTTAAAGAAAAGTGAAGCTTTATATGTGTATTTTTGTATGATCATCACCATCTTCATCATCATGTGATCATCCCTGTTTTCTCAACTCTAAGAATGGAACCTCGGAACCAGCAAAATCATCTTGCAACCTCCATAAAAATTTTCTCATTGAACAAAGAAAAAATAAGAAGACTGACTTGTAGGCTGAAAGAAGAAAATAGAAAGGAGAAAGTGAGAGGAACTGCCAAAGCCAATGTGCTGACGTGACTAAGTGACTGGCTTTCTCTTGTGTCTTCTCATCTTCTCTCCAAGCATGGATTGCTCTAGTAACATAATGATCACCAACATCATCTGTGTGTGTACTATACATAATATAGTACTAGCATCGTCATCATCAACATGCATGCATGCTTTCTCCTCCTCAAACACATTTCTTGAGCTCAGTACAAAAAAGCAGATAGAAAATCAAGCACATTATGCATCTCCTCGGTAGATATACATCCATCCTTAGAAAAAAACGTGTGTCATGCATGCAATTACTGAACGGGAGGCAGAGGCATGAAGCATCTTATCATCTTTTTTGGGCAAGACAAGGCCGTATCAAGTGAAGGAGCGTTTTTTTGTTGTGCCTTTTTTGGGACATGGATTCTGAATTCTACTCCGCATAAATAATGTATAGAACGAGCTTCATCATCTCCTCAAATCGATCACTCATCTGCTCAAAAGGCTGATACCCTTTTTTCTTCCAAGAAAAAAAAAGTTCATAGAAGGGCTTCCGCCAAAATATCTAGGTACGTTTTTAGGTTAACTCTCTCAAGTGCTCTAGCTATCTTGTACTCTTATGGAGAGGGCTAGGGCGAGAATGAGATTTTGTGGTTGCTTGTGTTATGTATATAGTAACACACACTTTCCAATACAATATTTCAATATATAATGTACATACTTAGATAGATAAAGGGATGTACACTGGCTGGCTTGATACTGCATCATTTTTAAATCAAGTCGGCTGATAGCGGCAGCAATGGTGGTGGCGAGCTAATTCTGAAAGGAGCTTATCTAGCCTCAACAATAGTCTACCCAAGTATGTAAATGGCTTATCATTTTATGTAAGTTGATGAACAAGTTCATTCAAAGTATGCCATTTAAATTTACTTATAGACTTGTTTTAAAAGAAAGGATCTTAAAGGGGCAGAGAAAGAGAAAGTGGAGTTGTTGGTGGAACTTGTCTAATCAGCACCAGCCGTCAGCAGGATTTGATGAGGATATAACATGATGAGAGAGCATGCATGAGTGACTTTGACTGGCTTGCTTAAATAACCGACTTTATTTTTTTCAGCATGGTCAGGTGAATCCTCTCATGCATACACAATTTTGTGCTGTTCTTTATGCAAGTAAAAGCAATCTGGAGTGGGAGGTGGAGGGGAACTGGGCAAAAGGTTGTTTGCCTCCTTTCTTTTTTATTAAAAAATAGGTTACGCTAATAGAATGAAATGATCAAAGTAGACATGATGCTGATGATGATTAAAAATTCTTTCTGGTCATGGTAATTGTGTATTTAGTATACAAAATAAGGGTATACTAAAGTTGTGGCTGTTGTCAGGAAAAAGAAAAAATGTATAGTTTTTTCAGTCTTCTTTCTGTTTTTATAGCTTAATCCCACACACACATTTTGTCTTATTTTTAGCTTACAACTCTTGCATAACATGTATTATAGCATCGTATACAGTAATTTTTTATTATGCTCACAGTTTATAAGGATACCACTCATCTTTTTGCATGTTATTCATGGAACCGTATATTGCTCCAAGGCGTGATCTTTCTCTCACTTTTCTAGTCTTTTTATTTTCCTTTTCCGCATCCTCCTCTTCATTTTCCTTCCCTGCTCTTTGAGAAAATGAAGCAAGAAAAAAAGTTGGAAAACAACAAAAACAAAGAAAAGATGACTCCATTCCATACACAATATATATCTAGTAAACTTTACTGTGCATGCAATAATATTCCTTTACTAACTCTTTCTCTTTTATTCTGGGAAATTTAACGCTCATGTTGATTGACTTTATACAGACAATAACAACACATACACGTTATTCCTTTTTTTACTACTTTCACTCATCCCATGTATACGACACGCGTCTTGTTGTTTAACCCTCCTAAAAATGGGGAAGTCAATCGGAAATAAAAGACAATCCTGCTTGTCACATGCACGGCGTACATCCAATACCACTGCAATAAAGGAATTCTATATGGAAACTTGACACAATGACGGCAGGGAGAGGAGGCTCGGTATTTTTTTGCTTCTGAAAGACGTTTTTCCGATTACACATATATATGTACACTCCTACTGCTACGTTAACACTTGTCTTGTTCTTTTTATTATTCTGTGTGTGAAAGAGAGTAAAAAAGAAAAGTGAGTGATGTGCATGCTGCTTCAGAAGTGAAAGCAGTTTATCTTATAGTGCGTACTTTGTACAGTTAGTGTTATGCACCTACACACGTATAACATTTCAGAACCACTATCACAGTACCACTGTAGTACCAACCCCAGCAATAAAATGGCAGTTACAAAATAGTTAAAACAGACTACTACTACCTACATAACACAAGATGGTAAAGGAGCATCAGAGAAAGGCAATACGGTTTATGCAATACACATATAATAGACAGTTGGCAAAATCTGTCCGTAAGTCCCGTTAGCCCCGTAACCGTAACCATGGTGCATAAAGGAACCATATATTTTTAACGGATTACGGGAGTTACGGTAACGTTACGGAAAATGTTCTTTTGTCTAATACCATAAAAAAGAATTGGCAGCTCACGCACACCATCAAGGAACATGACATGTAGCAGTAATAACAGTTCTGTAATGAGGAATTCATGCACCCAAAAAGACGACCTTCCTACTTTTCCTTTTTCCCATGAATGAAGAAGTCGTAAGTAGAAATTGTAATGGGGTCATGTACATACGTATAGAGAAAAGAGAAAGCTGCGTGTTTATAGTACATATTGTAGCGTAATGTACGTTGTGATATATGAGTAATGGAGAAAATGCGACGTAGAGTCAAAGGAAATCATTTTTAATGCCGTATAATGATATTATCTACAGCTTTAGGGAAATGCTCCAGAAAAAAAACTTTTTATTCTTCAATGCACTTTCTCTCTCCTTAATATACATACATAGGTATACATATATATAATACAATATACGTACCATGCAACAATTTTTTATTTCTTGAGTGTCTGATATCCTTCTTATGCCATTGCTATCATCATATTGTCATCATTATTGCATTGAGGTAAACGGATGATGGTCATCATATCAAATTATACATGGTAGCAGTAGTATATATCGACTGGTAACTTTCTTCCTTATTCATAACAAAAAATACCATCGTAGTTCTACCTGTTTTTCTACGAACCAAGCCAAAAGACCATAGCTCAATTTTACTTAATATTCTCGGAGACTCAAAGCTAATAAAGTATTTTCTTTTCATAACTTTTTCGACCAGTCTACTTGCAAAAGAGTAAAGGTAAAAGTGTAACCAAAGAAAAGGCATATATTATTTTCTCGGTTAATAGGTTACCAGTAATAATCATGGAAAAAGAACAAACTTACCTTATTGGTTAAAGTAAAAGTACTATTAGCAAATCTATTGCTTCTTTATGACATGTTTGTCTCCTAACAAAACCAGCAAGTTATTTGCGTAGCGTGGAAATTCAAGGGTAGGAGGATAAATAAGTTTAATTTTGTACTGGTTCCAACATAAATTGCGTTCTATGGGTGTTGCGTAAATTGATATGTTTACGAAAGCGGAAATTCTTGTAGGAGAATGAAGGACGAGTAAAAGCTTGGCATTATAATATGAGATGGATATTATAAACATTTAGTCTACGGAATGAATTCATTTAATTAAGAGTTATGGCGGTGTGTGTGTGTCTGTAATTTCACTTTGACTTGTTCTGGGTTGACTTTTCCATTCCAAAGCTTGGTAACTACTTTTTGGCTGAGTGAATAGGAATTTCGTGTAGAGACGGGAGATGCATGTATGATAATGATAATGATATGCTGTGTGTAGGAGTAGAGAAAGGAGTGTGTGTGTGTGTTCCACAATGAAATGTATACAGCTTGACTAAAGAGTTTCTCTTGTGTGTATGTAGATTCTGCTCCTTTTCCCATTATAATTGACCTATTCTCTCTCTTATTATACGACTCTCTTGTCTGCTACTCTTTATTATTGTGCGCTCTTGCCTCTTCCATTCATTCCCTCAGTCTAGGATGAAAACTTGTGTGTGTGTTTTAGCTGCGCTCAAGCTGGAGAGAGCTATAAGCAGGTTTTAGTGTCGTGAATGAGGAAGAAGACGAAGAACAAAAAGATGATGGGAAAGTTTTCTCTTGAAAATTATACATATGATGAGGATGATGAGGAAGGGATGATAGAGGAAAAAGATGTGATGATGTAGTATGAATAGCAGTATGCTTATACTCATCTGCTTAGAGTGGAGAAAATGTGTATTATGGTGACTGGAGCAAAATTGGTGTATGAATAGTGGGAGAAAGAATGGTCTGCTATTGAGAGGAGGAGTTGGACTTGGACAGTGCACATGAGGACAACTAGGGTTTTAAGAAAGTGTTGAGGATCTAGTAATAATAACAGTCTAAAACTTGATGAACGGGAATTGTTTACTGAATAGGGTATGGAGCAGGAGGAGAAAGTGGAAGACAATAGGGTAAAATGTAAAAAAGAGAGAAAATGGGAGTAGAGATGTATTATATAAGTAATATTTTTCTTCACACAAAGCCCTTCACTCCATTTTCTGGTTCTGGCCTAAAATGAAATTTTCCATTACGGACAGAACTCACCATCGTCATCATCACAATATTATAGAAAACGAAGGAAAATCAAACGTGGCAGGATGTCAAGTAAGTTCTGCTTTCACACACACACATAATAGTATTAATGGTAGGAATTGGTCAAACGATGAAAAAATATGCCGATAAGAAAAGAGAAAAGTTTATATTGAAAGTATATAATATAAAGATACCCATTACTTTTCCATGAAAAGTATTTTTGTGGTGAAAAAGACTCAGAAAGGTAGGAGAACAGAGGGGAGAAAGTGGGACAAGACAGAGGAGAGAAAGTGTATCAGTAGGAGCAAGTGTAGAGAACCTGTTCTCGTCCTACATCATACAACCACACACTATGGTAGCTCTTTGAGCAGTTTGGGTGCACAAAAAGAAAAAGGGGAAATATTTCATTGCCACTGTTCTACTGTACATATACATATGTATGTATGTACAGCCATTGCACGGCTTCCTTCCGTTAAAGGGATGCCGTTTGGTGAAAGGAATGAGAGAAAGCATGGACACAATTTTATATTAGGAGAAACCGCTACTCTCACCACCGACACCATGAAGATATGAGCCATCATGAGTTTTGTACATACAATTTTTCCACAAAGAGCACGCTGGGCCAGTCATTTTTGTTAGGAAGAAAAAATAACGATAGCAGATTTCCTTGTTGGACAGGGAATCAACAACAAAAACTGAAAGTAAGGAAAAGTGTAGATAAGGGACGGAAAAGGGAAACCAGGCAAAAATCAGCTGAAATCGTCCTACACCAATTTATACGTTTTTTCTATGTTACTAAAAAAAGGCCGAAAGGAGCAGAAGAAGCATATATCACATCGAAACAAAAAGGGAAAAAAGTTTGGCTAACTTTGTGTGTGCTAAAAGTACTCTATTTGAGTACAAAAATACATACAAGAAGGTAGATGAGCAGGGAATGATGATGGAAAAAACTAGGAAAGGAATATGATAAGAAATGTTTCTCTCTTTGAACGCTATCACACAATATGGATTTCCTAGAGAAAGCAAAAGACGAAAAAGTGTTTCACGTGGAATCAAGGCAGTAGATTTTTCTTCCAGTTCAGTTCCCATCCAAAAAGGAGATGCTATAGCACAAAGGAGTGGTGTTTGGTCGTGGTCGTGGCGATGGTTGAAGAGGAAACATTGTTGTAAGTAAAACGTCGTTTTCAAAGGTAAGAAAAGTGAAAGAGAGCAACAGAGAGAGAGATAGTCTGAGAGAAAAGAGACTAGACTGAATTTTTGGGTAGAGGCGGTTTTCCTAAGAGTGATAGAGAAAAAGGGACCCTCTTCCTCCAGATTTTAGTTATTCCAGACGAAGAAGTAGAACAATGTACATGCATGCAAAACAAGCCACTGGTGTGGCTGAAGGTATGCATACTGGATTCTTCCCGATAATATACACCCGTTTTACACCGTTTACTCATCACACTGGATATATGTATACATACCCAATCTGTCGGAGTCTACATAAGAACTAACTTAGAGAGCTTAGAGAGAAAAAACGTGAAAGGGAAAAGCCAACTCTGATGAGAACAAACCAACTTTTTCCATCCATACATAAAAATACAGACAGACAAACATAATTTTTTGCAAGATTTCTTTTCTCCCTTCACATTTCTTCTCATGCTTTGTATCTGTCTTTCCTACCACTCATATTCCAGCTCCGTTTCCGCTTATCTTGTTATGTGAACATAAAAAACTTGAGATTCTAAGTTTGTAGTCGAGCGGTATAGTTTTTTTTCCAACACCACCAAATAATATCAGTACATGTAGAAATGTGTAATATAAATATAGCTGTATCAGTTCTAAACGCATAAAAATCAGTATTATCATCACTTCGTCATCATGTTGTGCATTGCAGGGAGGCATAAAGTACAACAATGCAACATAAGGTTGCTTCCTCATTATAACAATGTCTTTGGATGCATAGACTAAACCATAAATGCACACTATCCATTATACATCTGTGCACATGGCTCAAACTATATATGAAAGTAGGGTTGGTTTGGCTGGAGAAAGAGGAGCAAGCGAATGTCTGTGATTCCCTTGAAAATTTGGTGCTTTCCAAAACTCAGTCTTCATTCTCAACACCGCACGCCGACCAAACTGAGAGAGAAAGGGAGAAAGAGAGACAGAGAGTGAGGATATAAAACATAGTACTCTTCTCGAGGAACGAGGAACCAGTGGGTCGACGGAAGGACGACGGATTTCTCAACACAGTCCCTTTCTCTCTCTCGTCACTGAAACATTTACAAAGAGACGGAGTGCGTTCCTCTCTGTCTTTTCCTCAAAAATACCTAGAGAAAAAGGGAATACAGAAAAAACCCAAATTCTTCTTGTTACTCTGAGTAATGATACGAATGGGACGGTGTGTATAGTTTAAAGAGAAAAAAATATATATTTTCTTTCTTATTTTTCGGTTACACTTTTTCCTTGCACCTTCCATTCTTTCTTTCCTTCCGTCCTCCATCATTTATTTCCTGTCCTTTGTTTTAACCTCATAAATATATATACATATTTGTTCCTATTTTATTCGTTACGATCACATTCTTCTAGTCGTCCAAAAAATAAGGCTCAACACAATAGTCGGGGAAACAATAACTCGTTCATTTTCTCCCTCTCACGATTCTGTTTGTAACAGTTTTCATCGCTATCGTGCATCAGATCAACGGTAAATACCACAACAAAAGTTTCCAACTCTGAAGTTTTTTTCCGCAGTGATAGCTTCATAATTGATATTTTTTCTTTCTTATCCTCAACAACCTCTTTCACTCTATTTCCCACATTTCACTGTCACATACTTTCTCTTCTTTGCTCACAGCAACTACTTTTCTACATGGGTGAAAAGTTTGGTATGTATTTTGTACTAAAAAATTAAATACATATAACTATCGTCATATTACATACTCACTCTGCCACCTTGTTTTCACCACTTATATTCAAATACATCATCACGCATAACACCAGAGAAAACAAGGGGTCACTGGGAAGAAAGCACGTTGGTATTTTCTCCTGGAGAGACCAAGTCAACAAGGAAACTATAGAGTGAGATAAGTTATATTGTGTTATCTTCCTTGCATTATTTGTCGATTCCTTCCCAGTTAAGGAATATGGTTGAGAGGAAAGAGACAAAGTCACGTAATAAAAATTTGAATGCTTGAATACATATCTCTTCCCTTCCATTCTTGTTTGAGTGGTTGTCAGTTAGTTTTTCCATGGCAATTTTTGCTGTCTTGTCCGAATGGAAATGAGTAAAAGAAAGAAGAATTGTCACAGTTTGTGTCTCATTAAATTTTCATAATTCCTAGTCGTGGAAACAGAACTGAAGGAGTGGCTGCTGGAATATTATCCCCTGCTTGGAATACTTCACACTCGGCTCATTAGTGTGTAGTGCACGATCTATGCTTGTGTGATTGTTAAACTCTTTTCGATAAATGTACATTCAACGTGTACAACATCACTTTTTCCTTCAAAAAGCCATTCAACAACTCAAATATTATTCAATTTCAGCAATAACGGCAGAATCAGACTAGTTACATAGACGTCGTGGTGGTGACTACCATATAAATAGATTCTGTTCAAAATACATACATAATATATATACTACAACATCCTAATAACTGTTTGCCTTAATCCCACATTTTGCTAGAAAAGATTTTTTTCAAAATATTAACTGTGCTCCAGTTTCATTTTAGAGGAAAGAATACAAAATATCTCAACGCAAGTCAAAAAATTATATATCTCAACCTAATGTGTAAAAAAAAAGATTTACTCCTATGTATAATTTATTTCCCAACGCTGTGCCGTTTCATTAGCACAAGTCAAACAGTAGTCTAACCTTTTTATAAAACTCCAAAAGAAGCTAATATAAAACACAAGGAGACAAAAGGGAGAAGGAAAATAAACCTCCGCTGCCATAATTAACAGATAAAGGTAAGTATAATAAGCTCACTTTCACATACTACTTTTCAACACCTCTCCCTTTTTTCCTGTTTTTACCTTTTCATTAAAAATTCATTGAGTTAGAAGTCAAGTTGAAAAAGGGTGAATAAATATATGCATGTAGTTACTATATACATGACAGGAGAAAGCAAGGCGAGCTTTGTGTATGCGGAATAGCACAGCACAAGGTCTGTATCCATTTCCCAAGCTGTAAATTGTATTACACACATAGAGAGAGAGAAACAAATTCAATATACATAACTTTTTAGCCAAGTCAAGGGAATTGTCAGTCAAAACACATATCTACAACATGTACACACCTACTAAAGTATATAGTAGTTACTCCTTTAATACCATTACTGATAATGCCCCTCTGTATTACAACATTACCTACGTATCAAGTAAGTCAAGAATGGAAATTGATATTTGCCCTGAGGGGACAGCTAAGAAAATTAATCGTAGGGGAATCCCAATGGAATGACGGCTTTAGTAAGGAGAGGCACTTGTAAGTAATGGTATGGAGTAGGAGAAAGCATGTTAGTGAAAGTTAACTATTATCCAGATAAAAATACTGT
>JAHZNG010002570.1:0-11612 GCA_027744375.1 Orchesellides sinensis
TATATTATGTTAGTAAAATACCTACATCTACAGTTTCCGTCATTACTTTTATGGATTGAAGTGAGCACCACAGTTTTACAGTATTCTTACCAAAAAACTATAATAGGCCCTTGATTCCTTGATCAACCACAAAAGAAAAATTCAAGGCAGATCGAGCGTCACGTTATGCAAATCTTTAGAATTTTCTAATGCTTACCAATTATTGTATAGTCAAAAGACAGCGATCAGAAACAACTTTGTCAGCGAACTCAGACTTTCCGGAACTTAGTCAGCATCTGAAAAGAAGCATACAAATGTTAATTTTGTTTCACATTGAAATATCTACATGATACGGTGAGCATAGAACAATAAAAACAATTTGGCAATATTGCAATAAGTTTATGGTGAAACACAGGAAATTTGAAGTGTGTTGGAAAAAAGTCTTAACACAACAAGAGGATATTGACATTAACCTCTACTTATGTATAAATTAAATGGAACACAAAATCACTAAACTTTACAAAAGCTAACTGTGGGGCAGCTAACTAACAACACTATATTTACAATCTTTACTACCTCCATCATGAAGTCAGTGCCACACGGCTTCAAATCGCTTTTCAATAGCGTTATGGATATGTGTACAATTACATGTCTGTATTGTGTGTACTTGCCTATAATCTACGTTTTTAACAAGTCATTATCAATTTACTAAATAGAAAAGTCACAAGTCATTTCCGATCTCCAAATGACATTTGACAGAACAACTGCGTTCTGCAGTGACTAAACTGAACTCGCAATTAGCTAACAATATAGGGTTAGCACTTTTTTGCATTATGTGTGGATAAAATGACATTATTAAGAGAAACAGTTGTTGTATGAAAAGCTCTTTATGCTTTAATCTTCAGTGTTAGCTCAAATGTCCTATTGAATTTTAGGTGAACAATAGGCACAGCGAATCAAGAAAATTGAGATTCAATGTTAAAATCCTCAAACGTCTATTTAAACAACACTTGTCTCACATTCTTGAATGTAATTTGTAGTGTAATGTAATACATCATTCTTTAATCATTTGCATGCTTCATGATGATCATAATCATGACTATGACTGTGGAACTGTGGCTTAACTTTAAAAGCATAATGGAGTTAGAGGTTATACACACGCATACACATTAGTTAGCGATATGAAGTAATAAAGCATACGGCAATTTTGTTTCCTTATCTCCTGTCTAGTTCTATCCAATAAATACCTCACCTCGCCATCTTTCCAGCTATTGATCACCATGAAACAACCTTTTGGCAACAAACTAGCTTTTCTTTTATGCAAAGCTGCACACATAAAACTTAATTGTAAGCTGCATGTCAACTCATAATATTTTTTAATCAGCAAGAATTTTTTTACAGAACATTGAGATAGAGTAGTGTCATTTTGCAAAACTAACCAAAAATGGTTTAAAAGTTAACTCTAGGTCAACACAATATAATATGAAAAATGTAATTTAGGAAGTAATTATATACGTTCCTGTTCATTCTGAGAAACCTGAACAAGTCGCGTACTAAAAAGCCCCGAGGTAGTGAAGAGTAGTGTCAGTGTCACTTTATCCTTTTTTGTGCCATAATTTACGAAGGAACAGGTAGTGATAGTTTGCAAGCTAAATATGCAAAACACTGGGTTCCTATTATGCTAAATATTCCTTCCTCCAAAAAAGTACAAGTGTAAAATAATTGACCATAATAGTACACATCTGGCTCTGTTACAAACTACAGTTGCACACACAATAATGACGAGGGTAAACAATAAAAGATCATGTAAAGTTCTACTTTTATTTCCAAGCAGTATTAACTGTTCTTATGAGTCAATAATGAATAATAGCAACTCACAGTGTGCGCACCACACCGGCAGCACACCTTAGGTTTTGACAATTAGAAGGTGTCTTAAAAGAAAAATGCTCGCATGTTTTTCATTGTACCATTTCCATTGTCCATAATGCCATACATGTAGCGATTTCTTTGTAACAATGCAGTATACATTACACTGGCACAAAAATGCGATGCAGTTATGTATGTTATCAGTCTAGTATTGGCACTGAATAACTTTACAAATTACCGTTAAAGACAGTATAATGCATATTTTATCTTAGTGCCATGATTTCCTTCTTGTCTTCCTGCCTGTGCCAATCCTAATCCAAAATACTGAGACTTAAAAACGAATAATCTGTTTAACCCTCAACAGCGTTTTGCATTTTTGCTAATGAGAAGAATACCTACTCAATATTTTGTGTGATACTATATCATTAGTCCTTATTCTTATATAGCAGTTTTACGCACTACCTATGTACCCATTATGTACTTTTATTGCAATTCTTGATGTGATGATATAACACATGTCACATGTCTATTTTTATGTACCTTGTCTAGTGATGTTGCTATTTTTAAACGTTTCTTCACTTACAATCCTGCATGCCCCAGTACAAAGAACAAAAAGATTTTACGCTATATTCTCCCCTTAAAACAATTTAAACCGTTCCTATTTTTCGCAACAGTTCAACTTGAGATTGCAAAAGGAATTCCTCATGCATTGTCTTCTATATGCTTTTTTGCAGTAACCAACTGAGCCTTTAACCTACCTTACACCAAGTTTGCATAACGCAACACCAAAGCCATCACCGCATTCGTGGATACGTTACATGACACGACGAGTAATAAAACAAATAATGAATGTTAAAAAATCCACATTGTGTAATAACAGTAATACAAAGAAGTGTTTACTATTGCTACTACCGTCATTTACCATCGTTTAGTTACATATGAAGTTTACTTTGCCGGGATTCTAGCTATTAGTAGCTTTTTAAACAATTGGTTTGCTACTACTACACTTACTATATCATTGAAACCAGTTCCACACAAAGGAAGCAAACTTTTAAAGAATCATTTCAGCAAGAACTTGAACATCCTGGTACAGAGCCATCATTAAAAGACAAACAGACGATTTGCAATGAATCATGCGTTCGCTGGGATTGACGTTTCGAGCAATGTTTGCCAATCAAAGTCAATACAGAAAGTGCAGAAAACCAAAACCAATATGGACATTTGTTGCTCTTGAATATCTTTAAGCTACGTTATCACAAAGCAAATCAAATGAAATTTTGTGTGGTTTCTAATAAGACAAATTCCGAAAGACATAAAAAATGTTCGTACCATGCATGCACTTGTCATGCTGTCTATAAAAACAGATATGATGATAATCAAAATAATGATTCAATTTCATTTCCTGTTATTTTATTATCCTGTAGGTCATAAGGTGCCCCTGCACCAACGGTTTCGTGAAACGCACGATGATTATATTAGACAGACACGAGAAAAATATTATCCATACTGCTTGCTCTCTCTCTCTCTTACGATTATCTATCGCAAAAATTGGATACTAAATGTTAATGTTATTCCAATCAGAACATAAAATCATACATGATAATGCCAAAAAGCTTTGTAGAATTGCTGTAATCTTCAATGTACATCGTTCTCTTAATACTACTGTTTTTTTATAAATAATATAATACTGACAGTGACACACGCACATACCCTGGCACGTCACGTGGTCTTTAAGGCAAACGTAAAGATTCTAAGATATCCTGGCCAATTGAAGCCTTAGAAATGCAATACATGAAGTATTAATGTCTTTACATTTATTGCCTAATTACTCACAAAACCTGCAGAAACATATATTTTTCTTCGTTCATCGTTTATACCCATGATTAAATTAGCGGATAAGTACATTTTCTACTGAAACAGATGCACAAAAAGTGTTAAATCCAATTACATAGCTACTGCTGGTCTTCTCAAGGACTTAATGTTTGTACTATCAGGACCAACGCATAACAGGGACAAAAGGGAACCCTTTAATTAATTAATGGGAAGTGACAGAAACACGGCTTGCTGTGATTTGACTTTGACTTGGCTACCACCACTGTTTTTTTTGCTTTTGTTGTATATCATTAGCACGCACCATGTAGCATGTAAGCTTCGTCCCCCACACGTAAATATAAAAAACTACATGTTTTTTCACTTTTACATGACTTATTGTTAAATCCTTAAGTGTACTACACGTGCTTGTTTGTAATCATAATACTACTGCATTGTATATGATGTATAATCATTTCCTTCATAATATGAATCCTTAGTTTAAATACTAGTTGGATGAAGACATGTAAGGCTTCTTTGAAGCAATGACACATTGTAAATATAAACAAACATGATGGAAAACAGGCCAGTGAATTTGTATTCTGCAAACTATATTTAATTAAGCAAAGCCAGAAATAAAAAAGAGAGAGTGCGTGTGTGTGTAAACACATAATGTAAAATTTGATGCTGTGTGATTGTGTGTGCGTGTGTAAATACAATATTTAAAGAAAAAATCTACAATCGTAATTTTTTCTTCTTTGATTACTAAATCCACAAAGGGTTAAAACAATACATCGTAAATACCTCCACCCTCTCTCTCTGCAAGCAGTAAAAATGGCCATATTTAGTAAATTCAATTACTGCCACAATATTGCGTATTATTACAGTGATTTTCCATTTTAAGTAAACTTTCCTTTGCTACTGTTGTATGCTTTGTGGTCGGCATTTGCTTTCGGTCGTAAGCGTGTGTCGCATTTTCAACTCGGGACTATTATGACAGTTTGGATTCGAAGAATTTTCACTTTTCGCATTATAATAATACCATATTAGGAAATGTCAATAAGCTGCTACTTTGTCATCAATACAATCTATTCACGATTAAAAATATTATAAATCTTGACCGAATTGTCGAAGTCTTTAGATTTAGAAGTAAGTGTACTTATGAGCATATATTTGCTAATGAAAGGCATTTTATATTTTACTTCTCTCATCTATTAAATCACACTATTGTACAAAGAAATGGTTCAATGCTTTTCAGCATAAACTGTCAATAACAATAAATCCTAGTGATGGCTAAGAATATGTTTGGAACACATGTGGCGGCTAGCATCAGCGTGCCACACGAAGAGAACATCGCATCAGATTATCCATAAAAGAATTGTACAAAAAATGGATCTTATATTACTGTAACTTGCATTGCACGTATTAATATACAATATAATAATACAATTTTTGGCGATTGCTTTTCTTGTCCGATCCCTTGCACAATACTCGACACGACACTGAAGTTGTAGGCCACACAACGACAGGAACATTTGACGCAAAATATAACGAAAAGGCCAAAAATTCGTGATTATGAAACTGGATAGACTGTTGTAAAGCCTGACTGAAAGGTAAAGGTAATATTGCGAAATTACTAAAATTGTATTCATAAATATAGTCGTAGGAATGATGTATTGACAAAATCACCATTCAAGTAGCAGTTTTATCTCTTTATCATAAAGTTGTTTAAAACTTTTTTTTCTTCGTCTTTGTCTTCACCTTTGCAAAGCGTTATATGTCTATGGATTGCATGCTTCTGTGTAGTTGCTGACGTTATCTAAGTCCAAATCCTTACCTACTGAGATGACGATGTTGTTATGATGGTCAAAATAGAATTTCTTGGAAATGCCCCCACAAGAAAAACTATATTTATTTTATACCCAAGAGAATGGTAGCTGATTCACGAAAAAACGAGATTTGTTAAGTGTGACTTCGACAAAAAAAGCAAATTTCAACAATTTCGTGACCTTTAAAGCCTTCACTATTATTTTTAAACGTGGAACCTGCTTGCAATAGGTATAAGTGCTGTGTAATGCCGAAAAAACATAATAAAAGAACAAAACCATATGGATTGGATTGTGCATGACCGTATGAAAACCACGTACGATGAAGAACAAACGAACATAATGAAATAAAAAATTACTCTTCTTCAACTATTCTCAAGAGTTAAGACGCGTCGCTTTGTAAAATTTGAAATAATATGCATCTGAACATGATTGTCTACAAATAATAGAAAACCACTTACAAAATTACATGTGAGCATCTTCCAAGTTTAATACTTCTCAAGTTAAGAACTCATTCCCAATGATCCCCTCACTCACTTAAATGCAATTACGTACTTGACTTGAAATTGTCATCTAATGATTGTAATACAATGTGTGCATGCATGTGAAATGCATAAAATAAAGTGCAATAAAATTACCATTCTCCTACACTACTATAGGAAAAATCATGGAAAATTCATTTAAAGTAATCATATATTATCCCTCATTAGTTGTTGGTAAATATTGCTAATGAATCTTAACTCTGTATTGTATACTTTTTACTAGCCCCTCGTGCCTTTCTCGTCATTAAAGTAATATTCACATTTTCATTTATTGCATAATTTCCCACATACACTTCAGATTTTAGCGCATGTACATATCCTCTGTTGTATAGTGGTAATAAAAGGTGACAAAAATGTTTAACGCATGATGAACAGTGTTATGCATTTATTATGTAGAATGCGCATACTATATAAAGTACAGAATAATTATGGTGCTTTGTAAATGAATTAAACCTTATTTTCTAGTGTTAAGTGAGATGACTGATCACAAAATTTGATTGTAATTGTTCTTTTTAAAGCGAACATTATCTTATCATAATGATTGGGATGATAAGCCGAGAAGAATGTGCGTGTGCTCATCCTACACAACAAGTAACGTCTTCTTTCATTCTATTTCTGTTTTGTCAAAAAAAACCTTCGTCTTCCTAACCTAAAGTTTGCTGAGGAGAATATGGCATTGATGTCTTTTGTGACTTCGACGATTGTTGTTGTTTCTTCAGAAATACATTTTTATGAGCTTAATCAAGCATCACAATTTTTACATTCCTTATTGCTTTGTCCTAAAACACAAAGGCATAAACCTACGTTTTTCAAAAATAGAAGATTGCACACATATTATCCAAAACGGTGATGTGACGACATTGTAAACTTGACGGCCTTTATTACCAAAATCAAAATCTCAGCTCATTCTTTTCAAACATATGTGATGTAACTATCTCCTTAAAAAATTTTATCTCTTGCCATAACAAATGAGTCGTGACTCTGACATTATTATAGTTTATGCTGTTGACCACATAAAATGCACACTACATTCCTAACCAAAATTGGAAGTAGTCTCATTCCTTTAAAATCAAGAGCAGGTACATACATACGCATATAGTACATATTAATTAGGCATCATACTTGTATACTCTATATAGTTCACGCTTGTTTACTTTTCTTTGAAGTACTTCAGATGAGTTGAGGACTAATATGTCCATTTCAATACTAAATTAGGAACATTAAATAATATTTGGATGAAACACTAAGATCTCTGGTCATAAATTTACTGCTGTCAGTATCTGGTTTACATTTGATTCTGGTAATTTACTATCAGTTGTTTGCCATGTTATAAAAAGCTGTGTAGAGCAATGCATTTTTAGATGTGTGTATTTCTATATTTTAAATTTTATTCAACACAAGCCATATTGTAAAGAAGCGGTGAGCGTAAATCTACTTATTATCACACATCTTGCTTAGAAGGGTCTTTTTCTTAGAAGCCAAGATGACTTACCCACAAACTTTCGTTCCAAAATGTATGCAAAATTTGTACATACTATTCTATCACCAGGTATCCGTATTTAATCCTCTTTAATAGGGTCACGGTCAGTGATAATTAATCATCTGAATTCACCTTCACCATCAAACAATCTGCTTATAATCAAAATGTCAAGTGTTTGATTTTAAGCCTCCTTTCACAATTAACAGAATTGTACCGCACAAGAAAGTTAAACTCGCAAGAAAAATGGATTTACTTTTACTGTTATTTAACGATAGTCACATATCAATTCTTCACATGTGACGAATGTATGTGTAGAGATTCAATCTGTCTTAATTTACTGGAATTTAGCATTGCACGTTTAGAAGTAGGCATGTGAATAAATAATCTGTTTGTGTTGTATACACTACTTTTTAACATGTATTTACATCACATAACTAATTTTAATATTCTATAATAATTTCCATTAGCCATATTATAATCCTACGCAGTTAATGATTTCACAGGCAACACCTAAAAACGTCCACGGTTTGAGTTAACATTTTTACTGTCACAATATTTTGTAATTACAATAGGTGGGCACAAAGGAGGTACATGGAGATAACGATAGAACTTCTTGGTGACCACAAAAAGGCCCACCAAGCAATTTCGTGTGTGTGAATGAGCGAATTCGTCACAGTGGGACCATGTATGCAGTTTGTAATGCCAAACGTGCAACTGAAGTTCACACCATCATCACATCATCATCATATACAAAGATGTACATTTGTAGTATATCATCATCTTTCACTTACTTACAATTTAGCAAGGAACCTGAACTTGCTGCATGATCTTGTCTGCCTACCTTCATATTCTTATACATACACACAATACCACCTAAGGACCTAATGGCTAAGCCAAACCAGGCAGGCCTCATCTTTACATCCTTACATGATAGCACGTTTGCAAAAAGTAAAGTAAGTATTCAAACGTATCGTGCTACAACAAGATCCCTCCTCTTTTTTTCAGCCACTGATACTTTTTCTTTACATTTTACATGATCATTTAATGCGGCTTGTCTACACCATTGCCCATGCTATTGTTACAACTTACTATTTGTTGTTGATAAAGATAATAAAAGAAAACAAAAGAGAATCCCATAGTCAGACCATATTATCATCGTCCAATACAAAAGAGCACATGAGTAATACAAGAAATTTCTCACGGATTGTTTTTTTTACTTCAATACTATGAAAATCACTTTGGCCATTACAATTTTCTATGAAGACGATACACTAAAGATGAACCTTTAGGGATTGAAGTAGGAGTATACCACTTATAAAGTGCATGTATAACTCAAATTATAAGTCTTACAAAAAAACCGATGGAGAGAGAATTTTCGCTGCTGATAGTAATAATGAAACCTAACAAATCTGAAACCTGTTGCCGATTTATTGAGGTAACAAACCTTAAGAGTAAGCAATACAAATGAATCTGTTGATATGAGTGAGATTAAGTGCCACGATGATATCTTGTCTACAAGATGCGCTTTTATATAAAATGAATGATTGAATGGGTACATTCCATTGTATTTAGTGATGCTATACGAATGCTATGAATATACATATGTTTACAAGCAGAGTTTCGAAAATTATGTGTGCATCTCTCGTTTAGAACTGCATTGGTTGAATGTTTGAAATGAAACGGATATCTTACAAGAGAATCAAGATTAGTTAACACTGATAGGTATGCTAATTTTTTTGGTCTATTTACCTACCTACATGGTCTATGATCTGATGAGAAACGTCTTTCAGATGCAACCAGTGATTTTAACAGTGTTGATGATGGAATGCAAATAAAAGTACATTTTTGATGTTTTCCTTCTCCCTGATAATTTTCCCTTTCCTTTCCTTGCCGTACCATCGCTTCATCATCATCACTTGTTTACCATTTGTATCTTTGTGAAGCTAAAAGGATTCCATTTTTTTGCCACAGGATATAAACAGCAAAAAACACAGTGCTAATGATATGTAATAAGCTCATATTTTCAAGATGAGTAATCCAAACTCTAAGAAAGACGTTTTAAAATGGAGTGGAGAAGAATTTGATAAAATGCTTAATTTAGAAACAAATTGTTCTAAATTGTTTGAAGCTTGATTAAGCCAGCTTTTTATATGTCCTACCAATGACGTAAATCTTATGATATATTTTCCTGCTTGTATGAAGGATTGTAAAAGCCAAGATGCAAACACTCTACAGAGATACGGTCAAACGATAATAAGTTTTTGTTTTTGCATAAAATGAGTATCATGCAATAAATACAGAGACGCAACTTGAGCAAAAAAGAAAGAAGTCAAGTGAGCCACATAGACAGACATGCCACCATGCACCACACCAAGACGAGAGTGAGCCAACAAAAACCGACAATGAGTGATCATGGCAGAGAGACAGGTGAATGTGCAATCTCTGAACCCAGGGTTCATTTTGGTATTCATGAGCAGTTCTCACACAGGTAAATCCTACATTAACTACTGTGAAATACGAAGGTTGCTCGTCGGCTTGGCAGGCTACCCCTCATTCTTTTTTGTCGTTACATTATGATATTTGGCCTGCAAAAGCTGGTGGGCCGTCTAAAATGCCAGCCAGATCAATTTAAAAAAAAAAAGAAGTCCGAGCTTAGTGAATATTAATAATTTTGAGGTGAGCGAACATTACATTAACGCAAAACTAAATATTCATTTATCATCTACCACAAAGGGATATGTACATTGGTCGTTATTAAATACACAAAAAATAGCACATCGAACGAATAAAGCGGCACTGATTCCACCTCCTTTTCTTACCTTGACTTGGTCGTTGATGCTGATCTTGATGGCGATGTTGATGAAGTTGGTTAGTTTGTATTTGTATGGTGGTGTGGGGATTTCGGTCGTTGAATGATTATGGTACGAGATGAGGGAGGTGATATGTAAAGTTGTACTACACATACGGTAATGGTAACCGATGCTCATGTATGCAATAATAAGGGACCCACAATGCAAATTACCAAATCTTGCTTAAGATTTCAAGAAACGATACGCGCTCCTTCATTGATGTATGTTTGTAAGTGTTGGTAAACACCAAACTTAACTCACACTTGCGCTATTTCAAAGTTTGTCTTGTTGCTGTTGCAATAATCCACTTCAAAAGGTTTGATTTCTTGATTCCTTATTCATATTTTCAATATCGATCGAGTCCATAGGCCTTCACCCCTTCAGAGGGTTCTGCATACCAAAACACTTGCTCTTTTAAAGTTGTTCTCCATTCCTTTCCTGAATGTGACGCTATTGATGACGAAACCCAAAATATGCATAGTTTGTATATTTATTTTTACAATACAAACATGACGCGTCTGACATTTGACTTGGAGTTCACTGCGCAATATTTCTGTGGGTCCTGAATCTATGTACGTTCATTGATAATCTTCAGAAAAGCAACACAATAGTTATACAAAGTTGCCTAAAGTCTTCATTCGAGTCGGCCAACAACGTTAGGATGTTTAATTATACATTCCAGTTTCCCAGCATTGAGCGTCATAGTCTGCAAAGTAAAAGGACATAAGAAAAGAATGAATGAATTATGAAGACGTTTTAATGTCTGCATTATGCGACCACATTATACTATTATCCAACTAGTGAACCTAACTGCTTGCTTATTTGTACCTCTTGCGAAACACTGATATAATTTTCAATTGTCAAGTGAAGCAAGGGTAATGATAAAAAATTCATTTGCACAATTACAATTATAAATGATTTGCGTAGATATCATTCCCTGTTCATTCATTCATTTTAGGAAACTATAAGCCAAAACCACCTAACAAACTTTTGTACCTTGTTCTTTACTACATAACATGGGGAACTTGTCGATAACTTCATTGGAAATCTACACAATCACGCAACATCCAATCCAATGTTGGGTACTGCGCATATTTAAAATCATAATCACAATCTTTGATAACAATTATTACATATTTAATCGATAAAATTTTATCTCTCAAAACAAAACTTGAATAGGTAGGTGTGTATATAGAAGGCAATTAAAATTTACTTTCTTAACCTTGCAGTTTTTAATGGAATACGTGCAACTACTAACTAA
>JAHZNG010002571.1:0-10521 GCA_027744375.1 Orchesellides sinensis
ACAAAAAAAACTATGAATGCATAGTTCCCCATTGGCTTGATTAACCTAATTTTAGTTTGTCATGAAATGTGAAAGTTGATCCCTTTATGGAGGAAAATTCCCTTGTATGTATACACACGTAAGGACATATACATACATGTAAAAATGCTTATCTTTCTCTCTTTCGTTTTTTGATGCCAAAGCAAAGTCAACGCCAAATCGGGCACTTGTTCAGGCAGCAACTACCTTATACTGCTGACTGGTCTACAAGAATTTTTTTCGGTGTGGCAAAAGAGTACACACACAAGAGCACTAATCATGAAGGACTCAACCGAGTCACTGAGAGTGAGAGTATGTATAGGAGAAAGGGGAGAGAGAAAGCAAAGTGTTGGTAGTAGTGTGGTGGTGGTGATGATGATGGCCATGGTGTTAGAGGATCAAGGGACTGTGATCACTTCTTTTCAGGGCTTATTAACCATTCTCTGAAAGCATTTATTATTACATGACATCAAGTGTATCCTTCCATTCTATACATCATGTTCTGGTCTACATATATAAAACTATAAAATTAATGTATGTATGTGTTCGTATTTATCAGCCTGTGTAGTAGATAATGGAGGATAATTGTAATGACTCTCATCTCTGTCTTGCTTTCACAGCTTCAGGCCTATTCTCAGGAGACAAGATGGCAGCAATCCAGCGTCGCAAGACTTCAGGCACCACCAGCATCAGCAGCTCATCCGGTGACTCCACTTCACCCGTAGCTTCCTCCTCAGCAGCAGTGCTAACCGCATTGACCACATTCCCATCTACTACTGCCATCGCTGCTGTTGCCGCTTCTTTGACGATTTCATCAATTCAGTTGTCTTCGAGTATCAACGGTGGTATCTGTGGATATAATAATCATAGAGGTGGTAGAGAAGTGGGAGGAAGCAGCAGTAAAAATAGCTCTGCGAACTTTCTCCGCTCTCTTGTCCTCTTTATATTTGCCGGCGTGGGAGATGTAGCCGTTACAACAGTTCAATTACTTTTGTTCATGCTATTTTTGTCCATGGTAGTCTTCCTTGCTGTAGGGGGACAAATCATTTACTATGTTCTAGTCAAAGTGTTACCATCTTTGGTTTCGCCGAAAGCACACCGATACCGCTACTACGACCCGTGCCACTGCTACCACCAGCAGCAGAAGGATTATTGCAATTTTGCCAATAATCTCAACAGCTCTGTTGCCAGTTATTTGCAAAACTCATCTGTAAGGCACCATTTGTTGCGTGAGGAGGTGGAGAAAGGTTGTGAAGAGAGGCAACAACAAAAACAGAGGGAAGAAAAACGGCACCCGTGGTCGTGCTGGTGGTCATGGTGGCTTCAGGAGCAGAAGCATTTTGTCATCATCGAAAGAAGACTTCCACAACAACTACTAGTTCCGCCATCATCCTCATCATCATCCTCAGTGGACAAAAGTTTACCCGTTTTCCTCTCCATTGCACAATCTTTATGGACTCTCTTTTTGTCTGGATTCTCCAGATTTCTAAAACTAGTCGTAGTAAAAGTAGTAAGCATGGTTGGGAAAGGAATGTCCTTTTTACTTGTATTATTACTCTTTTTGTTGGAGAGCCAAAGCCAGCCATTATTCCTTTCTCGCCCATCAAACCGTTTAGGTTTTCGGACCATTTCACACCTGCTCATATTTCCTAGAGACCCACTTGAGCGAGCAGCGGTGGTCGTGGTATAGTAAAAAGTGAAAATCCGACTTAGCTAACATCTGTTGGCATGATTCACATTCTTTCTTGAGCTTCTTTTGTACAGATGTACATATGTATATGTATTTACACGTATCAAATATATAAATTGCACACAGGAAGAATTACAAAAATAGGAAGGAAAGAAAGAGAATCCTGTCTTAAGGTAGAATACTTTATCCCGGTTAACGATTATATAGTCCAACTCCTTCATCGTCCTCATATGAGACGCTTCATTTACCCTTTTCTTCCATTAAGTGACAAAAATTCTTTTCTTTGCTGATTCAATTTTTCTTTCTTTTCGTGTCTTATATCGCATCTTTCCCATGTTAAACTATTAATATAGTGCAGCGCAAGTTATTTAGGATGGAGTTTCTTCGTGTTTCACATTCCTTCTTGTAAATAACGTACACCTAAACATGTATTGCGCAAATTAAAGTTTATACATATTTAGTGTTTACTTTACGGTATGGTACTAAACAAAAGTTAATAAACTTAGCCATTTTCATTGTTCTCAATATCTGTCTGTATACATATATATGTATATCTAGTAAGCGTTATGCACATCAACATATTTTGCTCGGAATTCCCATTGGAATGTATCACTGTACATTAAATCCGCAAAAACGCGAAAACACATTTTAAATCACATAGTTTTCTTACGGATCATGATAATTATACCGACAAAAATGTAAGATTCCTAAGATATTACCTTGTAAAAATTCTAACTGAGCAAAAGATGTTATATTTTTAAGGCTAATTACACAAGCGAAATTACACACAAAGTTTTTTAAACTCGGGCCTGTCTGAAATCCAAAACCATAAGATCAGAGTACACGGTATACTTATAGATAATAAATTTTCACTTTTGGGCAAATGGTCATTAAGGTGAAAGTATGAGAGTATATATTACCAATCTGTACGCTGTACATTGTAATGCTTATATCTTTCATTTTAGGAATGTATCATGTTAAGGCTTACATTTAACATTTAATGGTATAGACTACTCTTGACTCCAGAAATCTGTTTCAGTTTGCGTACTCTTCTAGGACAAAACTAAATGTTAGGGAAAGCAGTGGGAGAAAGTAAATGTGTGTGGGTTGTGAATGGTGTTGGTAAACATGCCAATGCAGGATCCCTCCTTTAAGTTCTATGTCAGCATTTACTTCACAGAATCGACAAGTTAGAAAACTCGTCTACCTGGTTGCAAACATTCTATACATCCTTATGAACATTCAAACAGTGTGTGACTCTTATTGAATTTACTAAGGTACACCGAAAAAGTTATAATATACTGAATTGGCTTCATGATGGTGTAAAGCATATGTAGTAAGTATGTGTGTTGTAACAACTTTGTTCGCATAATATGTAATGGGAAAAATTTAAATAGCCTGACAGACAGAGGAGTTGGCCAGTAATTCATTTTTGCTTGGCCAGGACGATCTTCTGAGTGAAAAACATTACTTAGACAGGACTGAAGATCAGTAAACTTTTAAAGCTGTTCGTCACACGCATTTTTTAAATATCATGTACCTTATATTAAATGTTTTCTTCATTTTCATTTCATTTTCCACTCAAATTTTATCGATTCTTTCCTAAAACACTAGCATGTGTATTTTAAATAATTTGATTTGATTTGTTACGATCCTAACGCTAGCTCACAGTTCTGTAATCCTGCAAAATCTGCTTACCCAATAATGAACTGGCTGTTTTGACATTTATATGTTGACTCGTTGTTTTGTTTGGTACGATAGCCTATATAAATTTAAGATGCACTATAAATATCTAAAACTGCCTGGTATAAATGAATTGCTGTTAATCATAGTAATTTATTGACGCTAACTGATAATATAAAGTTTAGCTAATAGAATGCACTTGCTAAAATGTTTTCATAACGAATAATTTGCATGAGAGATGTTTGGAATGAAATACTTCATTACATTTAAGACTATGATAATCCAAGCAACTTGTATAACAGTTAAAAATATACAGGTGAAAGACCCTTGAAAGTTTTTACCATTCATCAGTCCTGTCTAAGTCATGAATTTCACTAAGAAAATCGTCCTGGCCAAGAAATAAAAAGTTACTGGCCAACTCCCTTACCATACTGGCTAACTAATTTACACCCATATGTAATGTACTTGATGTACGTACTTCGTGTAGCTAGTTTTGATATTTTAACACTCGAAGATTTTTTCCCTTCTTTTTCTTTCTATTGAATTGACAGCATTGAATCGAAAAAGTGAAAGTTCTTTTTTATTATTTTTTTAGAAAGTAACGTCACTTATCTCTTCTTTGAACAAGTTTTACAGGTATATATGGGAATACATTGTACTTCCAAACTTTATATATAGGATTGCGTTTGTGTTTATATTGTGGAATTTTTCACTTCTTGAGCAAGCAATTTTCTCTTTGACAAGCTGTCTTTGCGGTTTTCACTTCAAAACTAGGCCGAAGTGAAAATAGCGTTAAAGAAGAAAATTTCATTGAATTCTTGAGTTGAAGAGATTACATACTGATTTTGTGTTAGTACTATTAAACGACCCAGAGCTGTTTACTCTATCTATACCCATATGAATATGCGCATAATTATACATAATTTGTGCTATATAGAGTATAACTGAGGTTTCCATTTCAATAAAATTCCATGCGGTAACATTTCTTGTTTAAACAGAGACTACGGAAAGCTGATTGAAGAAAGTTAAGAAATAAAAGAAAATCAAACAGGAAATTGTAAATCCAGGTCAAATTTCCTTGCAGAAAGGTTGATTCTGTATTTCCTTATTCCAAGAATGGATGTTTGATGGTTTTTGTAACGGGAACTTGGTCTTCGAAGATTTTACAATACCTCCTCATCCTATTTTGAGAAAGAGCTTCATATTAGCCAAATCCAAATGATGTAGTTTTGATTTGAAGTAGCTAAATTACTGCGTATTATAAGACACTGTTATTTGGATGTATTGCATTTTTAGTAAAAATAATGTTTTATGTTACGTAAACTAAGTAAGCGATTATGGTATATGCATCTACTCGTTGAAATTAACGTTTAAACCATAAATCAACATAACATGGAACTACACATTTCACATACCTGATCCACTAACAAGATCGTACTAGACGCATTTAACCGTATAATACCAACCAACTCCTGATCTAACTTCCTGTTCTTTTAAATTGTCGTATTACAATAATAGAATATTCCCCTTTATCAGTGCTTTGACCTAACTTAATACTAATCGGGATCGCTCGCGACATATTTTTTAGAAACAAAATAAAAAACGATCTTTTGTCTTGTTAATGGTTAATATATGATGCCCTACGCAGATACGCAATGTGCATAATGTACATACATAATTAATTAGAAAATACTGTTATGCTTCTTAATTATAGCATTTAAGATGTAAATGTAAAAAGCGAAAAATAATTGTAAAGCATAGCATAATTCATGTCAATTCACGACTTAATTTATACAATTCATTTTTGAGTAACTTTGGGAAAATCTACTTTAGAAATACATAGTTTATTTATTGTTTTGTACAAAGTTCAACAGGTATAAAAGTGTATGTGCAGTTGTGTGTAAAATGCAGGATGATGTAAAGGCTGAAACTTATTTTTACCTACTTTAGGTTTTGAATCAATCGAAATAATGTTAAAACTGTACATATAAAAACACATAATAAAAACGACCTATATTACAAGTATTTACAAATGCAGTGAACTAAATAAACTCGAATCTGATTTTGTATCACAAACCCATTTTATTTTTTTCAATGTTTCCTATCCGTTGCCTTGCAGGAAAACGATTTATGCCCTGATTTTCGAAATTACTCCTTTTTATATTAATTAAAACCAAAACCACTTAAAAGCAGATGTGAAGGTTGTATCTACCTACAACTAAACGAAAACATGTCAAAATCTCTATGCACGTTCCAATATGATTCACACTATGTTAACCTAAACCTTAACTTGCTGGTTACTTCTCACAGTCAGTAAAAATCTGTATACAAATTGCTTGCATCCATCGATGAATTGCAAATTACAAAGGCTTCCAAGGTAAAAATGGTCCTTCGTTAATCCAATTCAACAGTCATGGTTATCCCACGCGATGCAATCAGCACTGGAGCACGATGGGAAAGAGAATCTACAAAGTAGATACGCATCGTTTGACCCACCTTCACCTACATGATATATGAGCCTTCTATACAGGATTCAATCTCAAAAATGTTGACTATTCCCGTAAGTACTTAATTTAGTAAGACAATTTGCGTCGACAAGCCTTTCCAAATAATATAAGAACATATGCATTACGTATAACAAAACCCTAATTTAACATTCCATAATTAATAATTGTAAGCAGTGAGCACGGAAATCACTAGACTTTCTTCTCCATTTTACCACGTTATCCATTTTTAATGCTGTATAAACATGACATGCTTATACTTTTCATACGCTTATTAAAAGGTTGAAATTGTTTTTACAAAAATAATAACAAATAAATACCCTAAACGTTATAAACTGTAACTACTTAACCATCAGTGAATAATGGCGTTTAACTGCTCCGCCTTTAGCGCAGAAAGATCTAGTCTGCTATCCACGTCTTCATCTAGCTCGCCAATGACCGCACTGAAAAGGAAATATAATTCAGAATTCTGCCCTTATGCGAAAGATATTCCAGTTTATGTGTCAAATACTTAAGGCTATATCTCTATTATCAATTTCTTACATCTATTCAAATAAATAAAAAATAAATAAATAATAATCATTCCACCTTGATTATTAGTTTAAAATTATTCTCCATGATGCGTATATACGCATATCAAAAATTAAGGACTTACAACAAAATTCCTTCCATCCGCAGTTATAATAGAAACAATTCCTGAAAAAGAAAAAAAACACTTTAAGACACAATTCAAAAAAGTGAGTAAATCAACAAAATCTAATACATACATTTCTGCAGCAAAACAAACTTACTGTTAACATAACTTTCTAATGCGGATCCCATTTTAAAGTTGTTTACACGTCCAACGTCACACTATTGACTACAATGGCAGGTCTCGGGTTTAGGTTTAAAACAACAGGCTGCTGGTTACCGGAAGCTGGTGGAAGCTAATTAATCTGTAAGTTAAACAAATAAAAAACACATTAATAAAAATCAAAATATCAAGACCGATGACCGAATCTTTTAAAAAATTTGATGATTGCTTCAAAAATACAGGTAACTTATTTTAATTATAGCTTTTCTTACACGTTTAATTTACCAATCGCCGCACCGAGCACTAAAAAATAAAATGCTTTTAGCAGTGATCTTTTTAAGAACTTTTGAGGAAACTCCGATGTTGTTTACGTTCTCATCTCTTTTGGTGAATAATACCGCATTCATTCCCAGTTGTGTAGATCCTTCCCAAACTTTAGTTGGGGCATTGTGCGATAATAGAAGATGTATGTAAACATAGGCTTTCATGAAATAAAAATGAATCATATGTTTACCATCTGATCTGATGACACAGTGATGGACTCTGACTGAACGTGTTTTACTTTTTTAATTAAGTTCTTCCGTTAAAGTTTAAGTGTTTATTTACTTTTAGCACACTAGTATGTTATTTTATAGGTTAAATTATTTTAACAATGGCTGGCGTATTGTATAATGGGATAGAGCTCCGAAAGTTACCCTTAAGTCTTCGTATCCGGATCGGCCAGGTAAGCTTTAAAATGTGAGATATTTTTAATGATTCTACTGTACATGTTGTAAATTTGATTTTTTTAGCTTTTAGATATTCAGGAATCATGGAGAATCCTTATGGCGTCTATACCTTCAGAGAAAATCCCGGATCAACCTAAATATACAACGGAGCACATGTTATTGATTGAGAGGCATGGGAAATTTAGTGGAAAGTCTTGCGGGGAAATTTTGCTGGATGAATGGTCAACTTCTGGGAAGATTCGTCCGACAGTGGAAACCTTAAAGAATTTATTGGTACAATGTGAGCTGTATCGTGCAGCGGATTTTGTTGCAACGGAAGTATTAAATTTGCCTGCTCCTGAAAGGCCTGCAGTAGGACCTGCGGCGAGGATTCCGAGTTTCACAGAAGACTTGAGTGTTCCGACTAGAAGCACTGTGCTGGAAACTGATGGTCTAAATGCTAACGATAACGTTGGGGAGCTTCTTGAACAACTTAACAACCAGGACTCTGAAGCAGGGAATCTGATAAATTTTAATGCGGCTGCGGTGGAGTCTGCAACAAGGAATTTTGATGATGCTTATAAGGTCGGAAGTGGAGCGTTTGGGGATGTGTACAAACTTGATTTATCAAATAGAAGAGGGCCAATGCTTGCTGTGAAAGCACTTCATCCCACGTCTAGTATGGTGGAAGATCAGTTTTTGACTGAAATTAGAGTTTTGTCAACGTAAGTTGAATGTCTGAAATATTTATTTTCCTTGGTGCAGAAGGAAGTGTTGGCAAAGATTCATAAATTATTTGAAACAACTTTTTAGTTACAGACACGAAAATCTGCTTCCTCTTGTCGGATTTTGTTCTTCAACCCCAAGGTTTTGCCTTGTATATGAGTTCATGCCACGGGGATCTTTGTTAACAGCTATAGCGTGTGAAGTGAGTATGAGTAGACATTGAGGCAATTTAAAGTTGAAGTGTTAATAGTAATGCATAATAATAATTTAGTAATAAATAAATAAGTAATATATTTACGATGCAGGAGGGCAATTTACCACTGAAATGGGATTCAAGAATTGCTATAATGTATGGAATTGCTAAAGGAATTCGGTTTTTACACTGTGGAAAAGAAACGCCTTTGATACATAGAGACATCAAATCTGCTAATATTCTCCTTAATAGCCAACTACTTCCGAAAGTAAGAAAGTCAAAGGATATAGATCGTTTCATTGTTTTCGTGTTGTTTTTAAAGATTCGGTGTTTTGATGTGTTTCTTACTCTTTTTAGATTGGAGATTTTGGACTTGCAAAATCTCTGGCTACTAACAATGCGACTTCTGCACAAACCTCAACTATTATAGGAACTTCTGCCTATATGGCACCTGAAGCATTTCGTGGTGATATATCGCCAAAAATGGACATATTCAGCTTTGGTGTAGTATGTGGGAAAAAGATTATCAAACACTGACGCTTATGTCTTTCTATTGACATTATATTATTTACCTATGGTCACTAAATATTTTCATTTCATATTCTAGATTATCTTAGAAATACTCACTGGGTTACCTCCGTATGATGAGAACCGAGAAGGAAATGACATCATCACCTTCGTTGAAGACACCGTTGAAGATGACGACATAATGCCTTTAATAGACGAGAGAGCAGGTGTAGTAGACACTGATGAGATTAGTTCTGTGTATCAGTTAAGTCAAAAATGTTTGGACGATAAAAAGAAGAGACTAACTAGTGATCGAGTAGTACAAGAGCTTCAGTGTATTCTGGCTAGATCCAACCGGCCACTTTAATAATCACTACCGACGAAAACTATATAAACTGATCATTCCTTTACAAATACGTACAAAATTATTCGATGACACTTTTTGCCAGCAGCAGCAGCGATAACTGTGATGATTCTCTTAGTTATTTATTTCAAAAGTAAAATACGGAATAATAAAATCGATATAAGCATAAGCGGTGTTAATTCTAAAATATTTCTTTCTATAAAACCATACACATAACTAACTATCACTTATCATATCTCCTGATCACCGGATAAAACACTTGACAAACTTTAATTGTAAGCGTAGTTTGAGTTTGAAACTGAAAAAAGTCAACAAGGCACTGCTCAACAGCTACATCTGAAAGCAGTACTACAACACATCTACTCGTCTTCGGAAGCAGGTTTCCTTTTACGCCCTTTCTTTGCCCGTACTGTTGTAGCTTTGGAAGCCTATCACAATTACAATCAAGTTAGTTATTTTCCAGTGAAGTACCATTGTAAAATATTGAATAAAATACATTGTTTGAATTTACACTAACAGTATTTAGATCTTCCATAGTAGATGACTCATCGGGAACGGTTGTCAACTCCTGAACAGATCGAGGTTGTCTCTCTAAAGCTTCGGTAAGCTTGCCTCCGTCAATTTTAAAATCACGAGCTGTGCTTAATTTCATACCAACCAAAAGCCTACTCCCTTTTTGCTGCAAACCCAAAATAATAGGTCACCAAAAACACAAATATATAAGCGTTTACTTAACATTGAAAAAAAAATCCATGTAAGTTTTATTTTGCTTACATCTTTAGTCTTGTTCGATAAAGCTATAATCTGCTGATCATATTTCTCGATGCTGTACACTAGATTCGGGACGAGTTTCTTTTCCATCATTAGCTGATTTTTAACAGCATTTGGAATCTTTGATGAACTTTTAGCCTTCTTATTGTTATTTGATTTGACTATGTCTTCTGCGTGCTGACGTTGTACACGCTGAACAAGATAAAAAATCCAGCAAATAACATATTTTATTCTTCTTTAAAAAATAAAGTTTAGCAATCAGGCCTTTATTCATACCTCGACATGCTGGATCATGCCCTCCACAAGTGCTTTAAATTCTTTACCAATCCTCGAAACTGGTACAGCAAATCTGAAATTGTTGTTAAAACAATTTTTTATTATATATGCATAGACTAAACCTGTAACAATAGTCCATGCACTACTGAAAAATAGAAAAATAATACTACCAAATACAGCTTAAGCCTATGGTTTATACGAATAAAGTCTCTCGTGTTGCGAACGTTGTTACGAACAAACGATGCGGTATTATAGTCTATTACCACTATCCTGAAATTTTTGCTGTCAT
>JAHZNG010002572.1:0-14315 GCA_027744375.1 Orchesellides sinensis
TAGCATATAGCAAGGTTGTCATAAAAACCCAAGTAACCGGTCAACAAAATTTTTTTAATCACACTTTTTCTTGGAAAAGTCCTGTCTAGGATTATACGTTATATGTCTATGACCTATACATATTTAGGTAGCTTCACAAGATTCTTCAATGATCATAAAGGTACTTGACTAAAAACTGTAATATAATCATCTTGAAATTGTAGTATGTCTCATTGATTCTTTCCTACTTTTAATTTGTCTACACAAATTAAAACACGAACAAGCATGCAATAAAATGAATTATGCACAAATCTTGCGTGGGAATGAGGGGTTTTGTATTTTGTACACTACGTATTAGTTTTTTACTTTAAAAAATTGTATTTGCGAAGTATTTGCATAAAGGATTATGAATACATATTTAATAAGCATTTCAAGTATTTCAAATGCCAAGTTTGAAGCTCTTTTTTAACTGAAATGTTGCAAAAATTATTTGACTTTATTTGTGAGAAACTCGTAGACATGCATAGATTTTCAGCGGAAGTAATTTCCATCATTTATAACAGATGCGTGTTCAAAGTAACTGTTTGTGGGCTAGATGTTTTTTGTTATTGCCTCTTAAAAATCTATTAATAATACAAATGGTTTGATACGATTGATCCTTAAGACAGACTTTCGAAGGTTTCTATTGATCCTTTCGAAGGTTTGTGAGAGACCCAATAAAGTAAAATCACATTAAGCTTTAAGAGAGCATCAGGAGAGTGTTTTCTTTAAAGAAATTTCATGGAGTCACAACACCCGTATACATTTTGGTTGTTTGGGGGTAAAAACATTATAAACCATTTCGTTCTCACTTTCCATAAGCTGCTTATGTAGTCATCATGATCACGATCATCATGAATAAGTGCTTGTTTGCGATCGAGCCTTGCTAAAGAGAGAAAGATATTATTATGTTATGCTGTTTCTTGATAAACGGCTACAATGGCTACTGGCTACAGTCCCACGAAGCATTATTAGTACTACTTACACCAGTGTCATGTGTACAATGCGCAAAATGTGATTTTTTATTGGTTTCCTTGTCAGTATATTTTCAATTTCCGGAGGTCTTCATTGAGCTGGGCGCCACTACACTTCAACAAGGCTAAAAGTATGACTCTGTAGTAATATATATATGGCTTAAGGGAAAGAGCACTTTTCTGGCATTTTTCCAGGTAGAAGTACTACTCTGGTCGACTTTTTCTTTAATGATATATTTTCAATCTAACTTTGAACCAAAACTCTCAAGAAGGATACTTGTCCGATAGAAAGTAGACAAATAAAAGCCGGAAGAAAAAACCAAGCGTTTCTCTTGCAAATTATTTACTTTCCATGAATAAGAGAACAAAAACTCTTCTTTGAAACAATACTATAATTTATCAGACTAAATTCTAGTTTCATAATGCGTTTAGAAATCATTCTGAATCGAAAATTAAAATACTGTTAAATGTCTTGTGCTGTTTACTGAATACAAAATGTTTGTAAAATAACAATCTCTTATTGGAATGAAACTGGTATGAAAAGTGTTTTAAGCAGTCATGTATTGACTTAGGTTTTCTACAAGGCAATACCATTGACAAGTGTGCTACACTACAGATATGAATGGAACACAGGAATTGTTGCCCAGTCATAATAAACATGTAATAAATAGCTTACTTATCAGTGATATATTACTCTCGTGCGACATGCCAACGGCCACAACGGACAATACTCGATCGTCATGAATGGATGAGAATATTTTTTAGCTTATGTGAAGTCAGTGACAGCTGTAGTAGCTCAGTAAGAAATGTATGTACAAGATGAAAGCATTCACAGAAAACTAGCTTTTCTTTTACACTGTATTTTTTACATTTAGGTACAGAGACGTTAGAGTCGTTGGTTGTACGGAATGATGTTTTCAGAGGCTTGAGTCATCAACGGAATGATATCAAACCAAGGTAAGAGAATGTATATATGTATTCTTGAAACAGCAATGAAGAAGGGGGAAAGACGGAGGATAGGAAGTGGTTCCTCTTCTTAAGATACTGGGTTTGTTTGTTTGCCTTATCTGTTGATAAATAACAGCAGAAAGTTTCATTGGACTCATAATATTTTTAAAGTAGTCGTTTCTATAAGATCTATGTCTACCTGCTTGTGTAACGAAACAGCATTAAATCAACAGAAATCGGCTTTCCTCTCCTTAATGGATCCATTACTGTGACCAACAAATCACTTGCCAAGTAAACATTGTAAAAAGAGGATAGTGTACGACTATCTGTTCAAGGTTTCCCCACTTCATTTTTTCATACTATACAACATTCACCATACTAGCTTGAAGAGGAAACATTAAGACAGGATTCCGACAGAGTCTAACGTAATTCTTTGTGGAAAATTGAGTTTTAAATTGGCAATGTATTTCTTTTACTCATGGCTAGACATGGCTTTGCTCAGTTAGGGAAAAGCCTAGTGAGTATAAAACAGTCTTTGATTAACCCTAGATTGAGTAAATGATTTTTCATGATTAACTGCTGTCTCCTGTGGGCCACTTCTGTCTGTCAAGTCACTCGCCGAAACGACATTAAATGTAAGTTCTGTAAGCCCACTGCAATCTACACAAAATTGTGTTGGGACGAAATAAATAAATAAATTATGGAAAATACAAATATGACTACTCAAACACTCGTTTTTTAGACAACTATACTATAAATTTGATAAATTATTCTGTGTTTTTCACACTATTAATACCCATACTTTGTTAGTTTAGGAAAGAAAGTATTTTTACTAATATGTATCATTTCGTTGAGTTTAATCGATAAGTTGATTTTTATACTAGTCATTCGCTCCATTTCATTCCCATCTGCAGGCCTACACCTCTCAAATTATACAAATGCTACCATACATAGCCAATACGAAGGATATAATATAAAGAAACATAGAAGTCATTCAATTTGTAATAAAAGTTTACTACATCTCATCTTCTCTGAACGCCAACTTCAATTTTCAAATTTCCATCTCTAATACCTACCGTAAACCCCGCTGGCAGTTGTTGCAATACCATTGCAAAGTCATTCTTTTGTAACTTATATAACACGCTACATTGCCATATTGATATTATGATGTTTAGGATACTGTATCCATATACAGCGAAACGGGCAAATATGATGTTTGTTTTTAACTGAACCATAAACATCCTGTATATTAGATACTTGTTTATTGTAACAGAAGCAGACCAGTAATACTGACTACTTACAATTCAGCTTTTGCCCCATTCAACTCAAATTACGGTGTTTGTCCTTGTACTGTAAAATATCTTTACAGTCGTTCATGACGAAATTTTAGAGGCAAGCATACAATTTACTTTTACTTGAGCGTACTTTTAAAGTAAAAAGTAGTTATCTTTTTTTAACAATGCCTTTCTCAATATCTCTCATACAAAAGCAATTGGCAGCAGTAGGAGTAGAGGAAGTAAGTATAAAAAAGTGGCAGAGATTGCTAGTACAATAATATTACACTGAAGAAGTGAGAGAAGTAAAGCTTTCGAGTTGAGCCAAAGAATTTATATTTGGTGAAAGTTTTCGCGCAAAGTGCCTCGTAAGGCGAAAGTAGTGAGAGTCTCTAAAGTATAATTTTGTCTGTGTGGAAAAACATGAAAGGACTGTTCTTGTTTTTGTTTGCTCATATACATGTTTGTAAGTGCAAGAGCACTTGCAAGTAAAAAAACTAAGATATTACTTACAATTTCACATCACTATTATATTGCTCCAAGTTTAAACACGAAATCATATGATGTGAAGCAATATTTGCAAGCGTAAATGGTATTCGTACTGTAAATAGGTATATTCGTTTCCCCTCTTTAGAGAATATCTGCAATCTGTAATACCAAACGTGACTACTTTGATGATGTGCTCTCTTCGCTTACTCCGTATCACTTGCAGAGCGCTTTTAAAGATACTGCAAAAGAAGCATAATACTTTTGAAACTCTGAATCATGCTTTTAAGACCATTTCACCGACAAAGGCATGACATATTCAAATTATTTTTTCCACGCATCATCTGCACATGCAGCACCTTTATGAATGTCAAGTTGACATAATAGACAATATCTCTTCTCAATAGAATGCAAATGTTTGGTATCGGTGGAAGTCATATGTTTACAATTGATTACCTGATTACTCTTTTTTTACCTCCTTTCGCTGGTTCTGACCCCCTAGTTTTTTGTATGCTTTGGTTGCATTTTACAATGTATTGCGAAAAAATTGTAGATTATTAAAATCATGTATATGAGACACACTTTAGAGACTTATGTAAATTCATGCAAATTTTTTTTATTGAAACAAACTTTAAGAAATATACTAGAAACATCACACTATAAAAAACATTTGCAGTGCAAACTTCGGAGATGCTGAAAAGTTAATAATTTAAAATTGAAGCTTGTTTTTCAAAATCAATAAGTACAATATTTTGAGCTGCAAAATGGGTTATTTGCAGGCTGATTTCATTGTGTTAGGTCGGCTGAGTTCCTAGCAAATATTAGTATTTATCGCAATATAGGTATAAAATATGTATTGTACATGGAAAATTTTAGGAGAGGGGGTTAAAGTAGAAATAAATATTTTTACAACTTGCAAACCTTTTCATTTTAGGTTGCATTTACTAGGAATTATGAACACGTCTCAAAGCTTAAGATCTTTTGTCTAAATAAGAAACTAGTAACTCTAGCTCCTGTGTTTGTGTAAAAATAATGTGTTTATACACCTAAAATAATTAATATTCAGGTTTAGAAGAAGAAATATTCAAAAGAGAAAGTTTTGCATTTAAATGAATTGTAAGTTTATTACTATTTTACTTTGGCTGTATGTTGCGTCGTAAGTGTTATCCTGGGTCGTTTACAGATGTATTATTTATATGCTTTAAGTACATTTTATTAAGACAAGGTAACTAAGTTTGAAATCACCTTTTGTGTCCGTTCATTTCTAAAAAGAACAAAAACTCTCTAATCGGAGCAACAAATTTAACAAAATATTGTACTTCATTTCAAATTCTTGTAAACTTTTAGGGTAACAGATAAACAGTCCATGATGGTTTGCAGTTGTCGCAATTCACTTTGTTTGTATCTTATCAATTATCAGCATCTGATTTCCAAATTCCAAGTTTATTCCATTTCATTTGCATGTATTTTTTATGAACTAAATACTTGAAGAGCGTGGAGTTTTGAAAAGAAGCGTTATTGCATACAAATGTTTTCAAAACATTTGGTAGAAAAATCATTAACAAGGAACAGTGAACTTTCTTTCCAGAAGCGATACCATTAAATGCCTTCAGGTGTTCAGGTTTCATCTACTGCAAAAAAAGCTTTTTGTATTATCAGCTTGATACATATTGTTTTAAATAAACGTTTATCGTAGTGTATCACGTTAAAATTCGCTTTATTACGTTTAAAGCTAATGTTAAGGATGCAACTTTAATTAAGGGAGGTGGAAGCTATCGTGCATGGCACTAGAATGTAATGTTCCAAGAACTGTAAGTACACTTTCAAATAAAATACAAGTATACATTATTAGGTTTCTTCAAAGGTAACAAGAGGTAACATACACAGCAAAAGTCTTAAAACATTCAATGAGTAATACTGTTTTCTGAATTGGAAGAGTAAGTCTTAAAGTTGTAATTGACTCGCTTTAATGTTTCAATATTTTCAATGTCTTTTCATGTTCCATCTGCTTCAATATCATGGTAAAGAATAATGACTCATATAACAGCTAGTTTTACTGGTTTTAGTTTTCAGAAGACAGTCTTTTTGTGACGTTAATAGTTAAATGTGCTATTATACTATGAAAATTGAAGTGTTGATATCTTTGCGCATTGCAATGAAAGTATGAACTTTTTCGAAGAAGTCGTTCCACAATAATCAAAAGCAAAATTTCATACCTCTCGGAATTCGGTAATTGACGTTACCCTTATTATTCAAAGGTATTTACATATGGTATTAAGTGCAGTTCATGTCAAGCCCATAATGTATACAATGTACAAAGCTACTTTGAATGAACGACATTGATTAAGAAGCAGCTTCTACATAGTTATTCAGCTTTCTTTCTGGAATGCAGGTAGCAAGATTCACAATATCCTTCTCACTACAATGGAAGCATGTTCTAGAACTAATGTAAGTGTAGGCGGATAGTAGCAGAGTAGCGGTCCAAGAAACATAGTTAAAAACATGAGCAGCAAATATAGGAGACTTCCAGTCGTCTCCAAGTGGTCTTACAATCCACACATGAGATATACTGGAGAGAGAACGCAACAGGGTTTTCCATGTACCCGGTTTCCTTGTTGAGATATAGGGAAATTTTATGCTACGTGAAATAGCTCGAATTTCCCCGAGTTTCGTCAAACAAATTTTCTCCCTTAAAAACAGAAAAGTAAAGCAAATCTCTGATTGTGTTTATAGAAAGTGACAGTGCCAGGAGTGTTTACACAGTGAGCTTAATCATGTAAATGTTAACAAGTAATCATGTAATAATCTCGTTCAACAATATTTTCATTCCTTTCAAGTTTACAGAGTGCAATGAAAGTTTAATTCGTAATATGATTTTTAGCTAATTTTATCTAAACGAAGCTGCAATTTTCTATAAATGTGCCAAAATCTTGTTCATTAAACTAGCTTTTTGATGTACTAAGTTTGGCAATTGAATTTTGTATAATACATATAAACTTACAAGGTTTCCTTCATGGCTGCTGCTGCTCGATATAGAAAAACAAGAGAGAAAGTAATCAAAAGTCCTTAAATGATCTCTCTTTTATATACAAAGTCTACACTAATATTACTTTTAGAAATGGTCCAAGAGGATTCAAAAAAACTGGTGAAAGTTCTTTTGTGCTCATTCCTCCGGTTTTATAACGCAACTTCTACTGCTTCTACACTCTTGCGTTTATACTTCCAAAGCCTGCTGGCAGTAGACTGAATCCCTGTGTAGACTACATATATATAGTAGTTTCCAGTCTCCCCTTTTTCGTTCTGTTTTTCACTCATTCAAGCAAAGCTTATATGCTTCCTCTGTGATCTCATTTGCTTAAAAAAATGAAGATAAATTGGTTTCAAGTCCCCGTTTGGCTATGCTGGTGAAAAAAAGTCTAACAAATCGGTTGTTATAATTTAACATTTCCTTCGTGAGTACATTTTTTGACGCAGCTAGTTGTCTTATTCATCCGGGAATATTTTTTTATTAAAAGACGACTCTATGTATTGAATTTATTCTTTGGTTGAGGAGAACAGAAGCAGAGTTATACATGCTTTAGTACTTTTCTCGTCATCAGTTTTAGTGTTGGAAATAGCTACAACAAAAAAACGGAGACGTATGTGTTCTTTTTTCTTTCTTCTTCCATCATCGCTCCTTTTATTTGTTGAGTGAATGTTACGATAGTGTCAAGGCGGAAGAATTTTGCAGTATAGCTGACTCGGAAATCTGCATCCAGTAGCTTTTCTTGTCCTGATAAAATATAAAGCAAACAATATTTAAGGCCTTTGCAAAGTAAACATGCACAATACACAAACACCCAGCAATATGGATAGATATACTCACGGTGTCTGAGTGAAAATTGTCGTTTATCTAAGGGCCAAGAGAAGTTCGTGCTCCGATACATCCTTTCTGGTTCACTTGAGTATACTCTCTAGAGCCATACAAGTTTGCGACCTAGAATCTTGCCATTCCCGTTTAGAAGACCAGGAAACCGTATGCGAAATGGGAAAAAGGACAAGGGTGACATTAGAAAAGGATTTTCATAAGTGGGAACACAATGAAACTGTTGTTATTTCAGGAGAAATCTTTAACAAGGTATGCATCAGTGGAGGGAAAATATTGTGTAATAGGATTAGAGCTAACACCAGTTTCATCAAAAACATCATCGTTTTTATCTACACCACCAATAGCAGTCCTACCAGCAATTGGAAATTCTTGCTGGGAGTTACTCCAATGCTACTATGCTTTCAGCTCTACAACTGTCAACCTTATCGTCGTTGACATCAATGCCATGCGTGAAGTGAAAAGAAAGGAAATAGAGGTTTTTCCACTGAAATCATAATAATAATAATAATTATGACTCGATTGACTCATTTCTTGTTCGCCTCATCTGGAGAATCCTGTGCAGGCACGAAATGTCACAGAGCCCAGCCACAAAAATCTCCTCCGCTATCATCTTCATCTCCCGTATCTTCCACATCGGCTCTTACCCTTGGCTGCTCATCCACTGTAGTGGCAGCGGGCAAGTCATCAAGTAAAGCAGTGATAGGCAACGCAGTATGGACATCTATAAACTTACTAAGTAGTGGCTGTAGCTGGCTCATGTGGATACTTTTAGTTTTAGTTTCAATCCCAGTTGGACCTCATAATCAAGTGGGTTTTATCCACTCTCAATCTCTCACTCATCGCCAATGGAGCACTCGTGTGGTCACAACCAAGCAGGGCCTTACTCGTGGCTTTCTCTTTCAGCCAAGAGGTCATGAGGGAGTGGAAGTGTTTCTAGGCATTCCCTACGCCTCTTCACCATTGGGATCCCTTCGACTGATGCCCCCGGTGAGTGGGTCACCATGGTCGGGGATTAAAATGAATGAGGAGCCTCCACCCGTGTGTCCTCAAGTGTTACCGTGGGGTGTAGGCTCGCCTGAGAGTGTTAACCAGACTGAAGATGAGGAAGTTCTTAAATGGATGCCAAGAGGAAGGCTTGCTCAGCTCAAGAGACTTTTTCCTTTCCTTAGTAATCAAAGTGAAGACTGTCTCTATTTGAACATCTACGTTCCACTTTCAGGTAAAGTTTACTTGCGTCGTCACCCTCAAGAATACTAACAAGATTTGTCTTGTTCTGTGATGTTGCTTTCATAAAAGACCTGTAATATACATAATACACAAGATTGAAGAAGACGACACGCACTTTCGGATGTGTTTTGTTTGAAATAAAAGTATAAGTATAAAATTATGTATGTGATACGTTTAAGACATTAGTCTAACTTGGAGAAGCTATTGTAGATTATATAGAGATAGGGTCTAAGAAAAAAGCAGTGTGGTGGTGGAGAATTATAAAGGTGGCCTGTGATACAGTAGTTAGGAACATGGTAATAATAATGCTGCATATGACAGAAAAGTCTGATCTACTGAAGGAAAGTAAAGTACACGCTTGCAAAATGTCCGACAAAGTCACCCTTTTGTGTGCACATAAAGGAAAGAACAAAGAAGCGAAAAGGGGAGTTGTCTCTAGTCTATAGCAAAGGAAACGAAATATCCAGCTTTTGTGGTATATACTAACTTGGCAAAATCATACATAACCAATGTTACAATTCAGTTTATAGCTTATCATAGTACGGCTTGGAGTTAGATTATACTTTTGTACATTAGAGTGGGAACAAAGTCTGTGGAGACCCTTGAAGCACTGATTTAATCTCTATGTACATGACAGAACACTTGAATTCACTGATTAGCTAAGGAATTCAGGGAGTCTATGTTAGTTCTTGACTAATCCATTTAGCCTTTTTGTATGCAACTTTCTCTCTGAAGGCATATACATAAAATGGAGTGGTACAGCAGTACCATACACAATGCTTTAGATGCAAATAATGGAGTGATGCTGTGTTTTTGTGATAACAAGAAGTAATTCCTTTTGTTATAATAACTGGACAGCTGTACCCTGTACCATGTAGAGCGTAATCTGGAGATAATCAAGGAGGCGTTGGAGATATTTCGTGTTTTACATGACTAACTATAACTAATAACAGTATGTAAATTAGAGTATAATTCTAAATCCAGAATAAACAAATTACTCCATAAATGAATAACTATTTACATAAGTGTAGCTGTTGCTTTCAGAACACATGCATTCTTACATATTACATTTGCCATTAAATAGTTTTATGAAAAATATATTGTGTAGGACTAAACAACATTCTATAAAAACAATCAATGATTAACGATACCTGAAGTAAGACTTTGTGACACATTTAGTCACTTTACGCTGGTTAAATAAAATATTGTTTCATCTGCAATTTAGTTTCTCTGAGTTGTGATTTCACAAGGGTCTCATTATTTGTATAAACGTGATGTGTCAGGTACGAGCTTCTTAAAAATATTTTTGAGTTACCACTGGCTTTACGTGAATTTTGCTGAATTCGAAGATGGCTGTTTTAGCTTTTATAAATAGCCAATGTAGAGAATACTTTGCAGCGTATTTATTGAAGAAGGTAAAGCCAAAGGGACAAGGAATCTGAGAAAATGCCGCACTTAATCTAGATCTAGATTACACGCAATGATTCTGTAATTTCCATAATATAACTGAAAAAAACTTTTATAGACTTTGGAAATATACGTTATAAAATGATACATTTAATAGTCAAGCATTTCCCCTGTATATGGATTCGGCGTGTAATCATATACATTAAGTACCTTGTTGAAATGTGTAGCATCGTTTCATCAAAGGATAAAGCATCGTTATCTCTCAAGCAAAGGGTACAACGTTTGTATAGTAAGTTAAGGTTGCAGCTTGAAAGTGGCAAATTACATTCACAATTTCAAAAACCTTTTGTTCATATGTGGTTTCTTCCCTCGACAACAACAACATCAACGACTTCACTCACATAAATGAAAATGACGGTTTGACTGGTACGGAGGAAATGACCGACTTAAAAGTTGCCTTAAACAGTATCTCTGTTGAAAATCCTTATACAAAGTAGGAATTATACTCTTGATTCTGGAGCTTTGCAATAGATGCAAAGTGCTCAACAACGTGCCATTCAGGTTTGATTTCTCCGTCTAGAAACTCAGAGAGAACAAAGAGAGAAAGTAGAAATAAGCTAATGACTCTTTGGCTTCAAGGCTTTGTTCCTTTGTCTGTATTCATGTCACATGATATATGTATACTAAAGTCTGCACATTAGACACCTTATATTATGCGGGCTTATTGTGTTCTTTTTGGTAGTATACTTCGGTGCTTATAATGTGATACAGCATTCGAAGAACAGCCTGTAGCTGGATATTTTTGTAATATATACCAGATAGTAAGTAGATCCATGCGTACGCGTACTTGGCATGTGGTTCCCAGAATTTAAACTTATAGGCTTAGGTCATTATGAGGTACAAAAAACTTGCATGAGTTTTTGTTTTCCATTTGCTGTTTTAAAACATACTATCTAATTAGACTGTAAATTTAAAAACTATGGTTAATTTGTTGTCAGATTTATACTAGTAATTTATATAGCTGTGGATGGCATTGCTGAATATTTACGTATATTCTTTAGGCATACCTAGTTTATTAGTAATACAGTTTATTTGGACATCATCAACTGAAGAGGCTTTTTACATGCATGAACTGGAAATAATTTTTAATTGGTTCTAATTACTTTAATTGTATGCTGGCTTCAAAATTTTTGATAGTGTATCCAAAACTAGTTACAAGTTGGAGAGAGTTTACGAATTCAAATAAATCTTGTGGAGGACGAGTTTGTAAAGGAAAACAGTCGTCATCATTGACTATCAAGTTGTCTTTAAATTAACATTTAGTTGCACTCCAGCCATGTTTTTGTCATCACAGCGTGTTTTAGCATGAAACGGTGTCATGTGGTAATCTTGAACTGTCTATAGATACACATTTCATTTATGTAGCGCTCGCATTTGCATGCTATGCATATGCCCTCATCTCTCGTAATTCCTTGTGCATCGGTATCAAAATGACGTGGTATTAGTAAATGCTGGCTTTACAGCTTGGGCAAATACTCATGGTAGTGCAATTTGCTGATGTCAAGCCATTTCACTGAGCCCTCAATTCCCTCAGAATCCTTCCACTTTACGTAGAGTGCTCGAAACGGTTATAGCCAACTGTAAAATTGAGAGAAAACACGAATAACCCCCAAGAAATTAGTTGACGTTATTTTGGTGGTGAAAGTGATCGTAAACACAAACTATGGTAAATGAAATCCACTTTGTTGGACGTAGTGCCAAGTGCCAATAGTGTGTGAATTCCGTATAAGATATGTCAAAACAACAAGCACACGAGAGAATAGTGGCATAAGGTTAGGTAAATTCCTTCGACTGTTTAAAATGATACACCTAAGTATACACTGTAGGTTTGGTTCTAAGTATTTAAGGGTATTAGGATTCCGACGTTGTACGAACGATTGAATAATGGGTTTGGATTTAATTAATAGTTTTAAAAACAATAAAAAGCTTGAATGCAAATAAACTGTATACAAAACAACAAACTTCCTTAGACGCAGAGAGTTGAAATGGGTGACACCAGCCAAATGATGATTAATTTTAGCCAGATGTCAGTCATAACAAATATACTTGATGGATTTGATGTTTACATCCAGAGTTTTCACTTAAAGAATTCACATCCTGGATTATGATTTTCCATCAATTTAAGTACGTATATGAGTAAATATTCTTAACACAGCCTTAAATATATTAGAAGCAAAGTAGCATTTGCGACCCAACAGAAATTATAATAACAGATTTATCTCTGATCAGTAGAAACATGTGCCCGATCTAATCTTTCCGTTGTTAGATTGGCTTTACCGTTATTAAGAAGGATAATACTTCTCTAACGATGGGTTTCGCGTTGTCAACTAGTATCGTTGATCATTTTGTTGTTTTCTATTTATAAGCCGAAACATCAGACAGTCTTTGGTAGAATTACATAAATGACGGCGGAAAATAATTCCGAAATCCTCATCTAACCGTTAGACTTCAAGCAGATAAAATATAACAAATGGACAAATATAATGTCCATTTTCAATTATACTTACCGTACATGGTGCTTGACTGTATGAAAATCATGATCAAAACAGTTCTTTGTAAACTTAAACAAGTGTCTAAGATACAGTTAACATTGGTTATGATAAACGTAAATCCTCGTCCTCTCTCTTGACTTTCCTACTTTGCACATTCATCATAACCCGTCATATGTAAGATGGAAAAAGGTTTTTTTAAATGCTTCCTTTGTATAGAAATGAATGTATACCTATACTCATGCTGGGGTTATCGTAAATGTAGTGAAAGTAGATGATCTTTTTGAGTTTAGAAAACAGAAGGTTGTTTCGTTTCCAATACGAATTCAATGAATACATTGAGCCACACATTGTACTTTCTTCATCTTTACACATAGAATTTCATACCCATTTACAATCCTTTTTTTCTTCTACGAAGGCTGGCTGAGTAGTTGCTTCTTATAAGCTGCTGTCTCTTTTTGGTTGTTGTAGGCTAATGTTATAGATCGTTAGCTAATGGGTTCTTCTGTATCGCAAACTTTTAGAGTTGTGGCATTAATAAGCTCTCGCGTACCTTTCGCTTCGCAGTTGAGAACTGTTTACAGATAATGGAGACCAAGCAGCAGCAAGAATGTACCGACGTTTTCGTTAGTGTTGAAACAGAAATGTTGGTCTGTAGTATCATGCCGCACCATAGATTTTAAGGTAGTTTAGCGTTCATAATAATCAATAATCGAGATTGAGGCTTCATATAAAAATTCTACGGAACACTCAACTTTTCATGTACACATACCATTTTATTTCAACGTAGAATTACTGATGATACATATAAAAGATTATATTATGATACACGATCTACAACAAAAGTTTAGTATAGCGTTAGAGAAATAGTGATTTTTGCTGTTACATCTGTTACAGTAGTTACTCACGTACCGCATTCATTTATTTAAGCCACCACTATCTTAATTGTGATGCTTCAGGAGACTATATAGGATTGCAAATAGCTTTTTCTTTAGGTCCATAAAGGCAAGAGATGTGCAGAACACGAAGAAGTAAATAGGTACATTTTTTATTTGTAAAGATGCTCATCATGGATAACCCATTTCCTGCTCCCTTTTGGGTCGCTGGTGGAAAAAGAACACTAAAAAGAAGATGATCGAATTAGATAATTCCGCTCCCCCAATTTTATTAGATTATTGTAGCGTGTCAAAAACATTTTTTTGCTCAGCCACTGGTGCAGCCATAATAAATTATCTAATGCTCGTTCTGTCATTAATTCATTATAGATTTTGCCACACTTTACTACATATACTTTCGGGAATTGCACCAGACAAGTTAATCGTTGGCTCACCCCACTATATGTACATCTGTCTCATAGGAGGTTTTGTTGACTTTTGGCTGATTCAAAGAAAGAGAAAGCTTATTAGGCTACAGTAAATTCCATAATGTACGAAGATCAAATTGGAAATAAACGCACAATCCCATAAAATATAAATTGGATTTCTTTTCTTTCAAATATTGTACAAGAATACAAAGGTACATCGTCCTTCTTTCATTTTCAAGTATTTTGTGAAGTGACCACAAA
>JAHZNG010002573.1:0-18057 GCA_027744375.1 Orchesellides sinensis
CCTAGCTCAGCGGTAAGCATGCGATTTTCATGATTGACCTTATCTATAACAAACAAAACTGATGAATTGATTTTTTAAAATTCACTTTACATTGGTGAGATTTTTAGGCTATAGCTGTAGCTAATGCTCTCACAAGAGTGGTTCAGAAATATGAGAACCGTATTGAGCTCAATAATATTGAAGCTTCGAATTTTGAGGATCATTACAATGAGAACAACCGGCATGCACTCCACGATCAGGTTATCATAGGAGCAGACTTTACAGGGGTGGACAGCTCACAAGCTGTGATTGCCATGTTTTCGTCTGGTAGAGCCCATTCAGCTCCACTTTCGTTGCTCCTTATGTCCAACACCTTACTTGGCTTTGAATTTCCCAATAAGAGCTTAATAGTTGAAATGAGTGTTGGAGGAATGCATACATCATTTGATGTAAACTATTTAAAACTACATTTTATTGTTTAAAGTAACACAGGTACATATTTTTGCTACTTCGGTAAAATTATTGTGCTTAGACAATCTTCCTACGTGGTTCTGCCTATACTAACTTCCTCTGCGCAGACGGAGTTGATATCTTATTTACCGTATCTCTGGCATTTGGATATTTCATTTTTGCTGCCGGTTTTGTAACTGAACCTTGTGCAGAAACAATATCTAAGGTACGTTTTATCGATATCCTTTAAAGTAAAATTTTAAATAGCATTGTTGTTGATGTTAGAATTTTAAAAACAATAATTGCAATATACTATTAAAATATTTTAGTTGAAACGTTATCAATTGAATTTATTGAAATGGAATGGACTGTATTGGATAGGAAGTGCTATTGTTGACTTGGTTCTAAATATCGTTGTGAACGTGTTATGCGCTATAACTATATATTACATGCCTAAACATATTGTATTTAAGAACCCCGATTTCATCAGTAAGTAATAAAAAACACTGTTTGACTTGATTTTTATATAAAAGGTAGTTTGATTTAGGTTTTAAAATCTAAATTTTATAGTATGAATTTGTCGATTGGTTGCAGCGTTGTTCATTCTCACTGGTTCACTTGGAGGTTTCGCGTCTATTATCATGTCCTATCAGTGTAGCCAATATTTACTAAAGACTGCAACAAGCTACTATGCCACGCTTAGTATTTTCCAATTTTTCGGTAAACAATTATATACTTTCCTAGTATTTGTTCATTAATTGAATATTTTAAATTTACAATATGCACTGTTTTATTGCATACTGCATATCATAATAAATATTTTTCATTTTTCCAGGACTTTTCGCTTTCTTATTGTACAGTATAATCAATTTCAAGTACATAGGATTCTATGTGGGAACTGTGGTTAACTACAGCTTGCAAATGATTCAACCATTTACAATACCTTGGAATTTCTACACTGCCATACACTATGCGTTTAAACATGGTCGTTGTAAATTGTTGAATGAAATTGTAAAACAAGAAATATGCTCTTCAGTTTCAGACGGTTACAAAGATATAGACAACATTAGAGAAAATTGCTGTGACACAGGTTTGTTTGTACAATGAATATTTGTTGTAATAAAATATGTTTTTAGCTAGTGATTTCTTCAGCAAATAAATGGTTTAACAATTGTTATGTTAGGTGCACAGTCCAAGTGGAATTTATACTTTATTGCTGATGACTCAGAGCTATGGATTAATATTGCCATACTATTTTGCCACTGCGTTGGAGGGCTCTTCTACTTAACTTGGATAGAAAGACGGAAATTACGCAAAAATTTGTTTCAGTTATTGTCTCATCCACAAGAAACCCCCCTTTTACAGAATAAAAAAGACTTAGAGTCAGTCGAAAGGGAGGAGTCATTTGTGAGGGAGCTTGAAGCGTTGGGTGAATATTGTTATATTTCATCAATAAAATCCGATGTATGAAAGATAACGTTTTGATTACGGCTATTCTTATTTTACGATAGACAATGAAGACCGAGAGAAGCATTTTATTGTAAAAAAGCTTGGAACATCCGTTGGTAGGCGGACTTTATTGTACCCTTTAACATTTGCATGCGAGCCGGGGAAATGCACCATTATAGTTGGACCGGAAGCTGCTGGTTTAACTGTGCTATATGAAATTTTATCTGGAATTCAAGCAATCTCAGAAGGGAAAGTAATTTATGGAGGCTTTTCGTTGTTCTCCTGGACTGGTCGTAAAAACTTAACCATGCAAATGGGACTGGCACCCTCAAAAGACATTGTCGTTGATAAACTTAGTGGTCTACAGCTGCTCAAGCTTTTTGGCAGGCTACGTGGGCTTTCGTCTAAAAGTTTAGTAACTCATATTGATTACTGGGTTCAAAACTTGGGCCTTCGAAACGTTATTAAAAAACGTTGCCATTCATATTCAGCGGTTGTAAGAAAAAAGTTGACAGTAGCTTTAGCAGTGATTGGTAATCCATCAGTGGTCGTATTTGACGATCCCACAAATAATCTTGATCCAGTGTCCCGAGCTCAAGTTTGTAACGTGTTGGAAAGTTTATTGTATGCCAATCGGGTGGTTGTCGTTTTAACTCATAAGTAATTATGATTTCATATCTCAATTACCCCTTTTCCTTTTTAGTTCAAGCCAAATATTAAAAATTTATTAATTGTTTCAACAGCCTATCAAACATCAAAAGGATATGTAATACCAGTAAGCTTATCATCCTAGTCAATGGACAAATGCAGTACTGTGAAAATACAGACGTTATTCTTAAAGAAATATCACACGAGTACACCCTCATTATAAAACTGAAAGGGGATGAGACAGGACGCATTGACTTTAAAACTTATACAGATCTGAAAAGCAACATAAAGAAGGACATTGACTGTGTCACACTTCAAGAGGAACAATCTGTAACCAACTTTTTTATCTTTATCTATGTATCCCAAGTATGATATGCTATGATGCACTCTTTTTTTAATTTACATGGGTTTTCTACAGCACTGCCTCACCTACAGGATTAAAAGCAGCCAATATAATTGGTCTAAAGTTTTCGAGATTGTTGACAAGATTATCAGCAAGTATTCTACCATTGTTCAGGATTATTACGTGCGAAAAACTAGTCTGGAGGATGTCTACAGCTCATACACAAGGAAGCAGAGGGTGTTTCGGAAAGGAATGTCGCCTTGGGATGGATTTCGCACAGAATTTTGTTGACTAATATGTCTTACCTAATTTAAGGACTACATTAACTTAACATTAATTTATCAATTTTATGCGCGTAGTAGTTTTTGTTCGAGTATCTCAATAAAAGTTAAAATATTTTATTAAAAATAGCGCTATATAATCTGTATCATTTTGTTAGCTTTGGATTTCTAAAGTTTGTGGTAAAAAAATAAAATCACTCATTGCAAACTATATAATGTTATAAATAAAAGACAACGCAAATCCTCCAACAGTATAGGAATGTGATGTCACCCATTTTTTAGCATTTTTTAAACGGTCTACGACCGTCTTGCTCCCCAGTTCTTGACCAGCATCACTGTCAGAGTCACCTTCCCAATCGCTATTATTGACACATTCCTTTGAATCATTTAAGCCAGAATTCTCACGTTGGTGTTCATTATCGACGGTATCACACAACTGGGAGATCTCTTGATAAATGGAATCATAGTTGACGTTGACATAACCCTTTTTAGCAGTGTATACTAAAATTAGCAGTCCCCCTCCGGCAGCGCTCAATGCAATTTTTCCAAACTTTTTAACGAAGAGCGCACTCAACCACCCTGCAATGCCTCCCAAAAGAAGCTGATTAGTTAGATAGCATCCGTCTTTAAACCTATGCCTGAGTAGATCCTGGTCCACATCAATGGATGATGCCAATTCTTGAAAATAAAGATAAATTATAAAGTTCTTTTATTTCTTAAAGACAATGACATATGTTGTATGTACATTCTCCGTTTGCTGTATGGGTACCTTGAATAAAGGAAAGGCTTCTCCGTACACTGAATACTTCATCTACCATTGTAATTTCCTGGACATCATGCATCATCGTCTTGTGAGGAATCATGTTAACATCAAATTCAGTCTGGCTACTTTCCTTGGATTCAGTTTTCTCAGTTGGAATTATGCAGGATTTTTTAGCTTTGAGCTCGTTTACAGCATATTCGCCATCGGATTCTGTAGCTTGACGAACCTTCCAATCGAGAATAGCCAACATTTGTCCTTTGTAGGCACAAATGCGCTTCTCTTTAGTTCGCAGTTCTTGTCGAAGTCCCATGTTCTCAATAACCATTTTTCCTAACAGATTCCGAACTTCTTTTTCGCTCATGTTGTCAAGTCCTTCAGGTAAACATAAATCTTTTGGAAGTGAACTCTGTTGCTCGTTGGATGTTTCTTCTCCATCACAAACCTTTGGCAGAAAGGTATCTAGTGAAACAGGAGCCGACGGTGGAGGGGTTTCGAAGGGTTTGATTCCAGGGAATGTTCTTTCAGGCATTCGAATCGGAGACAATAGATTATGAACAGACCTCAAGGAGTGGCCATCACCATCGCCGTCCATTCCAAGCGCCGGAGACGACGCACGCAGTGGGAGACCAACATTTGACGCTGCCAGATTAGTTTTATTACCGTCTTCTGACCTCAAAGCCACAGTAGTTGGCTCCTCGCGAATAGAATAGCCCTCCTTTTCCATAATACCTTTCAGGGTTATCATGTTTTTACTAGACTTGTTTACAAATTGCATTTAAATTGCAAGAATTTTGTCACTTCTTTCCATAAGTGTTTAGCAATAAAAAGACGCATGATTTAGAGTTTTATGGCCTATAGAAATTAGTTTTTATTCGCCTCGAAAAAAATGAATGTTTAAAAAATACATCTCTTCTGTCTTATCAGGATGTGTTACTAGCGACGACTGTCCAAGGTAGATTGCCTGCATTTTAAAATTCAACTATGATTAAATTCAATCCCTTACCCCACTACAGGGAATTGGAATAACCCGGTCTGGAGTCTTAATACATGTGTAAAATATTGTGATTTTATATGATTATTCTGCTGTGCTTTGCTTCAATCCACGCTTGTCATCATGCAAAGCATTTTTATGACAATTGAATATAAAACATACGTTGAAGTACATACTTACAAATAAGCAAAAGATAATAGGTTCTTGCCTTAGTTAATCGTACTATTTAGATTTAAATGAATAATTAAATGCATTTGCTATGTTCATTATATTGTTTGGCTATGGCTGTTATGTATGGGAAGAGTTGTAAGGTAAAGTGCATATGAAGGTGTGAAGAATGAATAAATACAAAGCACAAAGAAAATGCCTAACATCAGACCAGTCTTCACAAGCACGATGAGCAAGTGCAATGATCTCTATGTATTAATATCTTGTAATGCATGTACCTGAACCTGAACCTCTCTTACTATAACTGAAAGGGGTATAGATATGGTGTGTCATATGCTAATAATGCTACTTGTTCATGTTGGGGTGACCACCTACATTTGGTATTGTCCTATGTACTCTATATATTGCAAAGGTGGACTAAAGCTATGGGTTTTCATGTATGTACATAATATGCATCGTTATGAGATATATTGTTAATGATATATGAAACATATAATATACCAAAAATGTGAACAGGAAAATTCTCACTGATTCCTACAGTGCCCGTCTGTGGATCAGAACCATAGACATTGATTTACTTTGTATGGTAATCTGGTGGTCGAATCCTGCCAGGAGCAAAAATCTTATATAGACTCAGCGAACGTATATTACTAAGTAAAAATGAAAAAATACACAAAAAAGTAATATAAAAAGCTGTCACATAAAATGAAAAATCCCATAACAGATACAAACAAAAAACAGACAAGTACATAAAAAGTAAACCAAAACTGATGGAAAACCCTGGTCACGGATTACGACCTGGACGGGAGCCCCTTTTGTGATTAATTTACATGAGCATCTTGAAAGCAATCATTTTCTGTTTAAAATGAAACTTGCTTAAAAATTGGAAAAGAGTATGTTGAATTTGTGCTGGAGCTTTCTGAATGATCTAAATAATAGATTGAATCGTGCTAAACTGAAATTATTATCGTGACATTGTATTCCAGATGTTATTGAGATTTACTAGCATTATATAAAAGGTAAACCGAGCTTCGATTAAAGTACAAGTTTATTCTATGGTTTATACTCCATTTTAACCAGGTTTACAGCACAAGCAAGAATATCTCACAAGGTTTTTTTGAAAAGACATATGCAAATAATATTATAAAAAAAAGACTCAGCCAATTTCCACAAAAAATTTGCTACCTTGAAAATCCAACTTAATAACTTGTCTTTTCCAAGAATCACGGGATTAGGTATACATGCGTGCTTCCGAAAGCTATAATTTTTCTCCAAATCATTATGCTGTCTTTATAAACAATACTTCATTCAAATCATACACATATACATACATAGGTCATTTGATTTTTTGCATTTTTAGAATGTTTAATTTGTATACAAATATTCCTGTTTAGCTTTTTATATAAACGCATCACAACCCTGAGGATGAGCTTCTCGACACCAGACCAGACTCTTTTGTCCATGAAACCAAAAACTCCACCGCTGGATGAAGCATTGTTAACTCATAATTTAACTCATAGTTATTTAAATAAGTAATTGTGAGTCATAAAGTAATCCTTTTCATGATAGTTATCATATTATGCTGCTTACGCATACTGACCGTCATCATCCTTTTATCGATTAGACTGCCTAATGGCTAATCATAATCATCTTGGCAAATTCAGTTTTGTCTCCTAAATCTAATGTACATAAGCATACATGTAATATTCTTTGATGTCCTAAATAAATATATATAATGGAGACATTTTTGATGAGATGATTACTATCTCTGTCAAGATTTTACTAGTTTGTAAAGATTTTAAGCGATCATAATGACGCTTTACCATATCGTAATGATAAAAATAACATTCGGAACCTTGTTTATATTCCAATAAGATTTTAATGATTCCTTGAAAGGGAAGATGTTAGACAATCATTGTCCATGCGGGTTTGACATAGTTAACAGGTAGCTAAGAGCTTGTGCTATACAGGTATAGCAGAAGCGTCTTGTTTTTTATCCTCATAATCTTAAATCAAAAGCACCATTGGAGAACGTAAAACTAGACAAGTCACGGCTACACAAAATGTATAAATTAATTTTTGGGAAGGGGAGAGCACAATACCTTCACAAGACAGGACGGTTTACGTCAAGATCGTAATCAAAACGAAGAAGATGTTGTTGTCAGGCTGAAAAGTTAGATGAAAATGGTTTTGGATGCGCATATAGCTCATAAAAATAGCTATAAAAGAATTGCATCAACATTATCAAGCGTCCAGTCTTCCTTCTTACCTTCACTTGAGTTTGTCTTCAGCAATATACACGCATTGTTCGAATTAAAAATGATCAAGTCATTGTTATTTGTAGCCCTTGTGGCTGCAACAGTACAGGCAGCACCAATTGATAGTACGAAACTGAGGTTTAAATTATCTGCAAGGTATGCATTTTTATACAGCATGCATAATTTTACTCATGCATTTATTCCAAGATATATAGTAAAGATTTTTTAAACAGGGACCTTCCCGATAAGGACACCCTCGGGACAATCGACCCCTACGTTGAAATCTTTTATACAGAGGAAGGAAAAAAGGATGAAACTAAATTGGGACGTTCCGCTACCCTAACGGATACAGAGAATCCTGACTGGGGCGATGTTTTTGAATTTGACTTTGTCCGAGCCAAGCGTCAAGTAAATCAGTATTTTGATTTGAATTGCATGTACCACGAGTAAAATAGCGACTAAAATTAATGATAATTTTACTTTGATTTTAAAGAGGTTCCACTTCAAAGTTTATGACCACGACAATGGGCGTGAAGATGATAAAGCCGGTATAGCGTACGTAGATGTGGCTGATTTTGTCGATAAAAATCAACACTTAAATGTAAACTTGAACAAGAAAGGGTAAGAAAAAATAAGAATAAAACTTGTTATTTAAAAAAATTAAATGTGGTTTCAAATTTTATATGCTGGTTTTCACAGATTTTTGATCCTCAGCTCAGTTGATCCAGTTCCAGCTGTGGCACCACCTGCACCTGCTCAAGTCCAGCAGATTCAAACAGTTCCAGTAATTTCTCCTGCACCAGGTCAAGTCCAACAAGTTCACACTGTACCAATCGTACAACCTGGAGTACTTGTTCCATCAACTGGTGGAGTTCTTCTTGTTCCTCAAGCTCATTCAATCGTGGTCCCTGACAAAGCTAAGCTTAAATTTAAAGTTTCTGCTAGGTAAACTACGTAACTGTCATTTGTCATAGTCATTAATATTTATTTCGAAAGAATAAAAAACGCCCGCCCCTTTTTATATTTCAAACAACCATTTTTCATTTTATTATTCCATCCAGGGATTTGCCAGACAAAGATAAACTTGGTACAATCGACCCTTACGTCGAACTGTATTATACTGAAGGTGTAGGAAGCACTCAAGAAAAGAAGTTTGGCAGAAGTGCCACAATCGATAATAACAAGAACCCTCAATGGGGAGACGTTTTTGAATTTGACTATGACAGAAGCAAGAATCAGGTACATTGTTTGATTATTCATAAATTTTAAAACAAGGAACATATAAAAGGACAATTAATATGAACGGTGGTATTTCTTCAGAAATGGATGTTTAAAATTTACGATCATGACCAAGGTCGTGAGGATGACTCTGCAGGAAAGGTGTGGATTGATGTAAATGATTATGTGCAAAAACAGCAACAAATCACGGTAAATCTAAGCAAGAAAGGGTACGTTTCTTATCTATTTAAAAGAATCATGATTACCTTACTAAAATTGCCAATGTTTATAATAAGTGTTTAAACAATGTCGTGCAATTTTTAGAACCCTGACAGTTAAAAGCATTGATCCTCAACCCCAAGTTGCACCCACAACTACACTTCATCAAATCCAACCCCAGCAACAAGTTGTTGTAAACCAACCCGTTGCTCCATCAGCACCCGTGGCACCTCCAGCTCCTGCTGTTCAAAATGTTCAGACTAGCAGTCCGTTAGTTAGGATCAAGTTCAGACTTTCAGCCAAGTTAGTGAACTTAAACGTATCATTGTGTACATACGTATTTGCATTTTTAAGCTAATATGTGAACGTAATGATTTTTCATGTCATTTAATATTGCAGTGGTTTGGAAGATAAAGATATTTTAGGAACTTCAGATCCTCATGTTAAGGTCTTCTCTAAAATCGGTTCTGAGCCAGAGGTTCAAATTGGATCCACATCAAAACTTGAAGATATTGAAAACCCAGTGTGGCCAGACACCATTGATTATGAATATGATCCTTCTAAACAACCCGTGAGTATTAGATTCCATTAAAACCTATTTCGTTAATTTACCGGTTCTCATTTTTACTTGTTTTTGTATCATGATATTGTAGAAACTTCATTTTCTTGTTTTGGACGAGGATGATGGAAGAAGGGATGACGAGTTAGGTCATGCATGGCTTGATGTAAACGAGTACGTTCAAAAGAATCAAGACCAGGTTTTGAGTCTCAAGAAAGGAACTCTTAATGTTCGTAAAGCCTAATTAATTAGTCGGGATTCTATAACATATCAACAAACATCAAATTGGTGCAAACTTTTATTCTCTAACTTTCAGTATTATGTATTTGCTACATTTTGTTTGAATATATTTTGTGTTTATCAAAAGAAAATTTAAAATAAATACCTGCATAAATATTATGTGGCAATTCATTAAAAACCACTGCATCATTACGATTTGTACGATTGTACGTAAAATTTATGTTTTTTTTCTTTCAAGTTATGGCATTGTAGAAATTTTAATCAAAAATCGGTGTGACAAGTAATGCACCTCCGATTGGTTGAGTCAAAAACATTTGTATGGCTTTTAAAGTTGATCCCGGACCCGTATTATTTTGCCTCGATTGTCTTAGCTGAGTCATGTAATCATCCACGTTGAGTTCTATCCTCCCTAAGTGATCATCGAAGGGATTGAGCCAAGTGTTATCCTGGTCGCAAACCATGAATCTCCATCTCTAAAATAAATAACACGTTTATTAGCACCCTAATGAAAATATTGAAGCATCAGTGATAGGAATTTGAAGTGAATAAATTTAGTCGGTATGCTGAATTATAAACAATACTTGATTGGTTCCGTTGATGTACTGATAAACAAATACTTCATCCCACACAGGGTTTAAAGTATCCTTTTTAACAGAGGTCTCGCCAAATTTTGACCAGTGTGGATGACGGTGCCCTTCTCTCCAGGTTGCCGAAAACAGTTTCACATACGGATCACTGGGACCGTCAACATCACAATTTGGTAGGTTTCTATTAATTGGAAAATATAAAAATGGTAACAAATGCTTATCTTTAGAATACTAATAACATAACAAAGTATACTTTGTGTTTTAATGCTAACGTACACAGCTGAAAGTTTAAACTTTAGAGACTCTCCATTAAACTGGGCTGTAATTTTTACAATTAAACAAATTGTAATAAGAGCGAATATCGGAATAAACGCTAGGTTTCTCATCTTGAATAAAAAAGTTTGTTTGGGGGTAGATATTCAAAAGTTCAGAAGAAGGAATAAGTCGGAGAATGTGTGTGAGTTTTATGAAACGTTGATAGTATTTATAAGGATAAATTTGTATTCAGTGTATTACACATTATGGAAGATAATACAAAGAATAGTGGAAAAATAGGCCAAGTTCAACAATATGCAATACCTTACACCACAAATTAATCATTTACTTCAAAATACAATCCATACATGATCCTTTTCGAAGGTGAAGGTGTTTGGGTGAATTTGCGCATCAGAGTTACACAACGGAATATCCAATCTTATATTAGAATATCAGTGCATATGCATGAACTGATTTCTATAGTCATAAAAAGTGGCGAGAAATGCATTTGTTCTTCCGTCGCGTAGTATTGACGTGACAAATTCTGACTGTTGACAAGACTGTTGCTAATTAATGGATCTGTGTCATGCTTATTGTAATTGTGATACTACATAGTACCTTGTGATGTGTTTTCTGATAAAGGGAATTTGATTAGGCGAATCGAAACCTTTTGAAAAAATGAGTCATTAATAGCTTCTCGTTAATGTACTTTCTAACCGATATAGAATAAAGTAGCAAAACGCTTCTGTAATGAACATTCAATCCAAAGTAATAACGTTTCTACTTTGGTTTTATTGATTTTTCTTGTACATACATGAACATTGCTTCATGGCATTTTCTGGCATTGAGAAGAATTTATAAAATATTTCACGAGAAAACAAAACAACCTTGTGTAAGTACTACTCTAAATTAACCACAGGCTCGAACTTTTTTGTTTTGAAAAGCTGCTTTAACATAAATGCTACTGACGCCCTTGGTGATCGTCTTTTAGCCGGGTGGAATATGTTGACTTGATGTAGGCCATACGATACCCTGAAAATAAAGTAATTACATATTATATGCAAATGATAAGAGTAAATGCTGTTTTTTAAGTTTAATTAGGGGGTAAAAAACACATACGTAAATCCAGACTCCCACTCCCAACAATCCATTAATTTACCAGGAAAGTATCCATCAACGTTGCATTGGTCAAAATCAATGGATTTCAAAATATCATTAGCAGTTTTACTAAAATACTGAGCCCGGTCCGTATCCATTGCTTCGAAAGGGGGCATCATTGGGGGCCCCTCAGAAAAGACTAATACTTTAGGGTTCCCAAACTCTGACTTTAAGATGTTAAGCAGATTTCGTATAGTCATTGTTGAAGCTGAAGGCATTGAGGCGGCGTCAGGCGAGCTAACGTGACATGAAAAATTAACACCGAGGAAATCAAATGAATCTTTCAAGGCCGACGTCCACTCGTCTGAAATTTGAGGGCAGTTGATACTACTTTTTTCCATAGTCTTGAGAACAAAAGACGGGTATTCACCATAAACAAGAGGATATAAGACTCGTCCAAGCTGCTAGCATCAATATTAATAACATTTTAAATTTAAAAAATTTAAAGGAAGCCTTCGAGTTATAAAGGAAGTGATTCAATACCTGAATTATAGTTGTGTCTTCATTATCATTTATTCTGAAAGAGATACCTACTGAGCCATTTTGTTTTGCTTTAAATTCCTTTTCGTACAAACGATAAACTTTTGCATGCGCTTTGAGCAGATTTGTATTTGCAGATAATGCCCCTTTATTTCCAAGACACACATTGGGTGGGTGAACACCACTTCCGTAACTTTTCCAACTATGCAACCATGGCTGTGCTATAGTTATCCATCGTTGAACACGGTCGCCAAACTTTTCAAAGCAAAACTTTGCATAGGACTCAAATGTACTTATAAAATCTGGGTTCATCCATCCTCCAGCATGCTTATTGAGCAAGGGATGGGGTATATCCCAGAAATATATCGTGACTATTGGTTCAATTCCATTCTCAAGAAGAGTGTTGATTAAGTCGTCATAATAATCAACGCCTTGCTCGTTTATCTTATCCGTTGTTCCTTCCGGAAGAAGTCTAGGCCAACTTAAAGAAAAACTGTACGAATTTGCCTGCAATAAACCACAAAATTACGAATTATTTTTTATTGTTTCTTGCTGCTGTTTCTTAAGAATTTCATTTTTTCTAATTAAAATGTGTCTTACATTCATCGACTTTAATAGAAGCACATCATCTTCGAATTTGTGATACGAGTCACACGCTTCAGTTGCTGTGCTTCGATCTGAAATGCATTTTGGCTGAGATCTGGAAAATTCATCCCAGACAGATAACCCCTTACCTGTAAAACCATATAGCATTACTTCCCAAATTTAGATAGCGTTGGAATATTCAAGTATGTTTATAAATATATTATTCTACCATCTCCATTCCAAGTGCCTTCAATCTGGTGAGCTACCGAGGACGTACCAAACTTAAAGCTAGAGGGAAAATCTCCATAATAGATCTGGTCGTCTGTACTGGTTCTGGAAGTAACCTTGCTTGGTTTTTCCTCATAAATCTAAAAATTTGTCAAATTATAAGTTAATCTTCTTTTCAAATTTATTAAAAAATTCTTCACAAAAATTACTTATATCTACTACTTACCGGCATTATATTCTCTTCCTCTGGAGTAGTGTAATGAAATCCTGTATTTAAAAATGACATACAACCCTGCTACTATATTATGTGGTGCTAGCAGTACGATTGACAAGCAACGAATGAAACTTTACAACCCTCACGCTTGCAACTTTATAAGGATGTTTGTTTTGGCGAACAGTCACCGACGTGAGAGTTGTTGTTGTTGTTGTTATTTTTTATGAATGGGAACGGATTTTTCACGTGTAGAGTAAACAGTTAGAATTAGAGCCTCTATGAGTAATCAACCTTAAAGTCATATACCAAGAGCTTGATCAATGCATTCTAAGAAATTCTCGTAACTAAAATTCCTTTTTATTCTGCGCAGCATTGCAAATTATCGCGAGTCTATAAGCAATGCAAAAGGGTGTAAGAAAATATATATACATTGTCTTTAATTCAGTGAAACACGGACATTATAATGCTGATGCTGAGGTTTGTGGTTTCCATATCTGGTCTATAGGTAAGTTACAGCATTTAAATATAAACAAAAAGGGGTTACGTGAACGGAGAATATGTAAGAATATATGTGCCTCTGTCTGGTTATACGTCTTTTGACGATAAAGAGGTGAGGGTTATGTATGGACAGTCGGAATATACACTCATAAATGAGTGTACACTCATAAATGTACATTCATATAAAATCCGCATAAATGTTGGGAATTCCTTACGCTCATTGTGGATCTTACATCATTGATACTCTAAAAACAACTTTTGCATGTGGACCGAACTAAATCACTGACTGAAGTTCAAACTCCTCGTTTTTAGCGTATGTAGGTTTATACGGGTAATGTAAATTGCAAGGTAAACGTTACAAATCTAAAAGAATTGACTCAGTATTTTTCACTGTTCAAACGATGACGTCTACAAAATCCTGACAAACAAGTTGCCAATAACATGTGCTCAGACTCATTCTTCTCGCGAAGACTTAAAAGTCCTCAATCCGGTCTTCGCAATCGCCATGTGCATTCTTCACCGTTGTTAAAGATGCAGAAAAAATGATAGCGTGTAGCGCATACATAGGGTACAGTCCAGGTGAATTGTACTTTCATAAATTAAAGCTCAGAAACAAAAGAGACCTAAAGCTTTAAGTGGTTTCGATGATGGTATAAATATTGCATATGAGATTCAATGGTAAAAAATTTGTCGTTTGGCGATCTGCTATCTAAAAGACCAGAACTACCGGACGGGTGACGTCAATCAGACTGCAATTGCATGCGTCATCGAATCGTAGACCCATGTGTACGATGATTGCATTGCATCCGTAGCAAGCAGATACTAGTAAAGAGATTCGTCTTCTATTTTTTTATTTGCGGTTGCAGATTGCAGAACTTCCCATGGTGTATACGCACGAATTAAGTTGCTTGGGGTTGTTTATTAGGAGCTTTTCTGTCTTTTGAGATCATATTTAGTGGGAAGGGAAATGCTGGTATAATCGGACTAGTTAGCAGATATGACAAGATTTTTTTACAAAGAAAAAATTAGTGTGGCTGTATTATTAAGTAATCAAGCCACAAATGCGGGGGTTACGTAAATCTGGACTGTTATTTTGTTCCGTCCAATTAATTGTTTTTTTTATTCTCTCCACAATCCGTTGGAAAACTTGTTTTGGTTATACAGTAAGTAACTGGAGAATGAACAATTTAAGGTACGGGGTATGCTCGTTCGTTGGTTCTAGTGTCACTGATTTTTTATTACGATGGGAAAATCGCCAATCATCCAGTTTCTTACGTAAACGCATGTAGGTAGTTTAGTTCTGTATGCAAATAAACTATCCCAGAGGATATTCCAGATTACCGTTAGGCTATAAATTTTTGCTCACAATAAAATTCTCGGAAAATACTGTATAAGTCCTGGTAGTATGCAACATTAGTATATGTAGGTATACATATTTATGTAAATGAAATTATTTGAGGTATTTTTTATCTCTTTTTATTTTTTGGTTCTTCTACAGTATAAAATAGCATTATGATGCTACATTATATGGAAAACCATTATTACGAAAGATTGTTCCCAGGTACTTTCCAGAATCCTTCAAGGACCTTGTCATTTTTGGGCATTTCTTGTCAACGTGAACGACACCAAAACCAATCCTGCTCACAAAAAATGCATTAGCATGCTAAGGATTTAAAAAAATAATACAAGCAAAACAAAAAATTACTTACGTGTATCCACTCATCCATTCAAAAACATCAAGTAAACTCCACCCAACAAACCCAACCACATTACATTTGTCCACCTTGATAGATTTTAATACTGAGTTTATAGACAATTTGAAAAACTCTTGTCGTTGTTCATCATTAAGCCTGTCGTCTGCTCCGCTGCATCCAGTTTCAGTAACCATTATAGTTGGATTTCCATAATTGTCAGAAACCCATTTTATACATTCCCTTATTCCTGTTGGAGCAAAGTCCTGCCATGGTGCACCACATCTCACCCATTTTGGATCGTGACGACGATAAACTCCAACGTCTTGATTCCAGCCAGGAAGTTGGTGGTCAAAGAAAGGGATGCCATCTGCTACCCCCCATTCTTCAGCGTTATAATAGTTGATCCCAATAAAGTCTACGGCACCTTTGAGTTTTTCCGACCACGCTTGGTCAAATTCAGGTAGCCGGGACTTTGTCCTACCCTCTGCTTTACTTCTACTATCAATTAAATCCCTCATTACTTTGGGATAGCGACCATGGTACAAAGGTTCCAGCATCCAGCCAAGCTATAAATTTTAAAAGAACAGTCTTAAACTATAATTTTCATTCTTTTAACTAATAAGCAAATGTATGGATATGGATACATCATCATTTTTACCCTAAACATATATGCTTGATTAGCGGCTTTCACATCTTCTGGTGACTCTTTGTTGTCTGGCATGTAGTATGATGTATCTAAGCTAATCCCAACTACTCCTTTCTGAATTGTCTTGAACTCAGATTCGTAAATGCGATACGCCTGAGCATGCGCCTTAAGTTGGTTGTGGACATACTGATAAGGTGCTTCCAAAGGCTCGTGAATGCATGGAGCAAAATTTGCATAGTAATATGCCATCATGCCACTAATAAATGGCTCATTTACTGTCGTCCACCTTTTTACCCTGTCACCAAATTTTTCAAAACATAGCCTTGCGAAGTCTCCAAAAATTCCAACAATGTCTTCATTTAACCAACCGCCGATTTCTTGAAGGCTTTCTGGAAGATCCCTGTAGGAGTACATATGTGTTATTATTGTAGACTGTTGATCAAGGATTTTGACTTCGCAAAATCATGTTAGCAAATTACAAATGTCATGAAATGCTATGCTATGTCATGTTAAGTACCAATGGTAAATAGTGATCATAGGCTGAATCGACAAAGAAAACCGGTATACTGTCGCCTGAAAGAGGAAATGTAGTTTTTTTGAATTTTTTGCTTTAAAATGCAATGGGTTCGGTAAATTCGATGAATAAATCCTTTTTATGAGTACCCCCATTGCTTTCAACATCTGCACATCCTGCTTGTATTGGTGATAGGAATCTAATGCAACATCACCAGTTGACCCATCCAATATCTTTTCCGGCATCCTTCGTACAAATGTGTCCCAAATACTGAGACCTTTTCCTATGGTTTTCAAAAACAGATCAAAGAAGTTTACCTCAATACGAACTTCACGTTCCCATTTAATATTGCACTGACATCTTACCATCTTCATTCCAACCTCCTTCACATTGATACGATGCAGTTCCCATACCCCACATAAAATCTTTTGGAAATACGTCAAAAAGGAAATTTCCATCGTCCACAGCAGTAGCCTGGGAGCCCATGATTTGCTTGTAATTGGTTTTAAAACCACCAAATAAAATGAAACAATTTGATTTTCAGTGTGTGTTTGCCTGTCTGGTTCAAATTAGCAACAACAAATGAATATGAAACACGGTTTTATTTAGCTGCAAAGTCATACGTATTATTAACCACTTGAGCTTACTTGTCTTTTGTCTACTGTCTGCTCTTCGCTTTTCATGACCTTCAAAAATTACAAAGTTGTTGGAAATTTACAAGGCTGTGATACTAGTTATTGATTACAAGGCAGCTGGGCAACATGTTATTAAAGCACGTGTAAGTATGGAACGAGTAGGCATTACACATACATACTTTTGCAGGGATGCACTTCTTGTTAACAAAGAGCAATGGAACTATTTACACGCAACTTGTTAAGATGCCGACTCACATTCCCCAAAAACTTTTTATGCGTAATGTACAGGTAGTTAGTAATTTACATTACTATAAATGTGAATGTACTTACAAACTTACATCAAAAGGAAGATTCGCATTCGGTTGGCAAACGCAGTGATAACAGCACATTAATGACTTGACTTTTGAACGTTTAATGTTTAAGCAGTTGAACTGTTAAAATGTCGTATCTCTCATCTTTTAGAATGCATGTCGCCTAAAATGCAAGCGTGTGAGATGTGAACATCTAAAATCAGTAATTAAATTTTAAAATTTTAAGAGGTAATTTTTTAACGTTTTCAAAGGCAGGGACAGTTACTCGACAGTGGCTACAGATACATACGTATAGGTACATCATTACATTGTAATACAATTTTTTTCACCGTAGCAGCTAGATAGGTAAAGGTAAATATTGGCGGATGAGGAGATACTAAAGATAAGATTGAATTGTAAAGTGTTTTACAGATCATGGACGGTTATCCAGGTTGATAGCCTTTACAGAGGAAATCGTGGTGCCACGTTGTATTACTAGGATTTGTTCGATTGTGTGATGTTGACCGCAGTTGCGTTATTCGACCTCGGATTTTAATCCTCATTTCCGACCTTTTTATGGAATCCAGTGAGCTTAATCCAACCCTGTTTAATACCTTACCTTTTTAGTTGCGATATCCGACCTGTAGTCAACATAGTTTTAAAAGATGTTAAGTTTTTTGCAGACTCTAATTTATGAATTGCGACAT
>JAHZNG010002574.1:0-18736 GCA_027744375.1 Orchesellides sinensis
GGCAATCTTTTTTAAAGAAGATGAAGACTCAGTTTGACTTTAAACTTTAAATTGGGCGATATAGCAACAAAACTTTACCTATGAATATAGCAATGTACTTTCATAGGTACAGTTTTGTTGCTATATCGCCCAATTTAAAGTTTAAAGTCAAACTGATGAAGACTTAAGTCTGTCCCTGTGTTGTACCTACAAAGAATTTATTGCACTGATGAAATTAGTTGGCACCAACACCTCTCATCTGCTGGCGTTGTATCTTCTCCTTAATATTCACTATATACACAGTGAGGATCCTGTTAATGACAATAATGACATAAATATATGAACACTGTTACATTTTGTTTAAATGCGCAAGTAAGAAATGGAATCAGCCACGGAATTTCTTTTAAAACTAACCATACCTATCTACTCCTGTCAACTTTCGCTATTTAGGTCAAACCAACTCGAACTATTAGTAATCCCTGACTGACTAAACAGAAGGAAAACATAAAAAAGAACAAACAAAATGATCATTTTTCGTGGCAAGTAACAATAGAATTTCAATTCTACAGCACAGTCTGCAAATCAACTTGAGTTCATGAATCTTTTGCACACTTAAATTCATACATGCATCGAAACGAGCAGGATGCAGAAGAATTTTTACCTAAGACATATTAACAATAATATCAATCAGTATATAAAATATGCTAGATATTTACACAGGGTAAACCACAAGTGATTTAACCTCCTACAGCACATCGACATCGGCTCGACCGTGACACGAAACTTCAAGTCAACGCAAAAATTAATAACAAATTAATCAGTAGTTCCATCCTATATCGTGTATTTGAGAACATACTACGTACGCATCTTAGATAGTTCATGTGAAAGATGTGAATGCATACCTAAATGATATATACATACAGACAATACAAGTGAATAAATTGGAATGATATAATATAACCACTAATTCACAACATAAAAAATATACTGTAAGTGAACTATAGAAGTGAGGAGACCTTGAGGACGCAACTATACAACAGAAATGGCCCTCAACCTTTTAAACGTCCCTCAGAGAGTTCATTCTAAATTGTTGGCGACACGGTAGATTCGCGAAAATACTATGAGAACTGCAGAATATGCATGAATATTCTATTCACCCCCACACCAATCTTATGCTACGCAACTATAGTAGGTAGCTTTACTACACATAAAATCACGTCTGTCCCATGCAATGCATATTTACATACTTCACAAAAAATAAGTACATAGTACATCTCTGCATAATAACCGTGCATAAAAATCTGAAAATTAACAATGAGAGAGAAGATCAACATCATTGTTTGAGCCTAGCTATAAGTCTGGGACCATTGCGGCTAAACTAACAATAAGCTAAAGCCAGAAAGTAAAAATGCAGTATCTCTGTTAAGCTGCAATTTATTCATAACTGGTGAAGGAAACTTTTCTTTTGAGCCTTTTAAATTGTAACCTATTTTGCTACATGTAAAAGACAGCAGTCAGCAGAATGCACTGAAAAATATAAAAATATCTGCAATTTTTCTGCAATATCTTTAGGCCATGTCACGTCATCTTTGTATTGCAAGCCTAGTCGTTTTTTAATCTGCCTGTATGTTCGATACCATTATTTTATGCGTAGGTAAGCGAGTGTACGCAGTTTTTGGCGATGGGAAAAAAGTGGATGCACTTCTATTGCAGCTGTTGGGCACAAAAATGTCGTAGCTACATAACTTTTGCAAATGCATCTATGATCATCATCATATGCTACATAATATGTGTATGAAGCCTATATACACGATTATGATGACTTCACATACTACCATTGTTATGATTATTATGACTGACTTGTTCTTGGCTTGCTTTCCTTAAGCCCTCAATTCCCAGTCATCGTAATCGTCATCACTCGCGTTACTCATTCAACCTACTTTGGCCCTACCGTCTGTACATGTAGTACGAGCACGTAAAATGTATAAATGCATCCACCATATTTTTTTCACTTTGTTCATTCAAGAACCAAACTTATACACATACAGCACCAAACCATCAAGTTAGGCAATATCTTCTGAAACTAGTTCCAAGGCAAAAAGGTCTATGTCAGCAGTCGTAATCCCTTCGTCGTCACTCTCATCCTCAAAAATTACTCAATACCTTTATGCACTTTGATTATACAAATACACATTAGACAATTACTATTATCATAACCGCAACATAAATTGTATGCTCATTCGCATATGTATGTATGGGTATGTAACATGTTAAAAACTGCAGAATGTACCTAAGTGCATTTGTATGACATCCCTGCAGCAGCAATATTGCCTATTTTATTGTGTTATATTGATGATGGACAGTAACGATAAACAGGCGTAAAATTAGTTGACCTTTAAAAAAGAATCCTTACACAGACATGTGTGTACGTACATTAATAGAACGGCAGGCTGAAGTAGTTAGTGGAATGCCATCAGTAAATTAATGAGACTTTTGTACTTTGGCGTTTATTGTTCCGTTGCCCTGTGATGACCCTAGCCCTTGATCTCATTTCTTTAGAGTTTGTTTGCATTGAAGTCAATGATTGTTCGTGGATAGATGGAGAGTTTCGTACAAAGTAACATATTACTTGTTACCTACTATGTCATCTGCATTTTTGATTCTATTTCCATATACTACTTGCACTACCTGGCTGATTGATTAAAATACTATTCACACACTAGTATAAGTTAGAAAAGGATGGTTAATTTATGTCGCTAAGATACATACATAAGAATTGTTAGCCAGTAATCAGTAATGAAGAGCAGTGCCAAAATTATGAGTTTCAAGTACATGGCTTCTATTACGCATTACGCATAATTTCACCTTCCCTGGTTTACCACGCAGAACTTAACTACGTTTTGCAATGGCAAATAAAATTTTAAATAATAAAAGTATCCCTTTAGAAATTAGGCAACCGCAGATGTTACATTTTAAATAGCAGACTTTTGAAAACCTTAAATTCAAGTGGGCTTTTGACGGAAGTGAAAGCCCGACAAACTACTGGAATAATTCCTAACTATCCGATGTCTGGGAATGGTAAGGAAGGGTATCGACCTTGATAAAAGACTATCATTACAAAAGGGAAACGAGTGAAATTACGCTGTATTACTTGCCTACCCTACCACACTATAAAAATTATTCCAGATAAAAAATCCAAATCCAGTGGCGTATGCTACCGCCGCAAGAACACATGCAACAAAATATGATGCAGTGAACCCGGTAGTGAATTTGAAAGATGCTTCGATTCAGATACGTAAACACTTCCCCATACATGTACACACAAGACGGGTGGGGCATTTTAACAAATGGCAAGTGTTTTGTTAAAAGCTGCACGCATTCAATATAATTGCCTGTACTTTCCATATGACGGTGGTGAAAGTATTTTTGAAAAATTGGTAAGTTTCCGCTTGGAAAAAGTCTGACAAATACGACGTATGATTACATTAGCAGAAACCTTAACTTTCCTTCCAACTGGAAGCCTCGACAAGTACACATACAATTCAGGAAGTGTAATACAATAACAATAGTAGACCCTACTGTTTATCTCGTGGAAGAAAAGAAACATGTCGACAAGCTCTGATTCAGTTTTACATTGAATTGTCTTTGATACAAGAACACGAACTCATGAGTGGAAACCTAAGCCTAGGTAAACGTAACAAGCTTTCAGCTTCCATTATTTTCAGAAAGATTTACACATTTATTTAGTGAGCATGTACAAAACTTGCTGTGTTTTTTATGATGGGCAAGTGCAATAGCCTGAGAAAGTTTAATGTTGAAGGCTCTTCCGGAAATCAATGAGAGCAATGACCTCAAATTCCCGCATACACGTGAAATACAAGAATCAATACAACACCGGGTATACCGTTAATATGTATAAACCTGACAGACTCGAAAAGTTCATTCTGGAGGTAAATATAGCCTGGCTGTATCTAAAAATGAGAACGCGGACTGGAATAAACTCTCTAGTGGGAGTATGACTTGTCGGCATATTTACAAAGTAGAAAGTAAAAGCATGGAAACCCGGGTATACTTTCTTTTTAACTTGTAGTCTTTCCCTTTCTACGACCATGGAAGTTGAGGACGGTATACAAAAGTTTATACTACTTCCACTCTGTGAGTGAGTATGCTGACTGCTTAAGCTCATACGATCAGCCTACTCCTTTGATTATGTATACAAATTTCTACAAGTTTACTCTTTCTTGTGCCAAAACGTACGAACCCGAACAGAAACTTGTGAGCAGAGTTGGGCTAGGCTTTTGCCTAGGCCGGCTAACGACCCCACAATTTCGGAGTTTGCAAAAAACACTTCCCGTTTTCTTTCCTGGTGCACTCTTGTACACAGACGATGAGAGACATTTAAAAGGAGTTTTGAAAGGGAAAGTGCTAAGTATTTATGCGATGCAAAGTTGTTTTATTATATAGGCGGAAGTCTTGTGAGTATGCTGGTTGTTTTAGCTGGACAGCTTGTCTACATTGTCTAGTAAGAATACATGTAATCATAAGGTTTGCTCCTCCTTGTGCGGTATTAGACATGGGATGGTAAGTATGTGTTACCTTTCTTTAGTTTTTTCTTGACATACGGATGGAACTTTCATGGTTTATGATGTATTTTTCCGACCCACACATGCATGTCAGGGAATATTCGTTTTGACGTTGGAATGCTTGTGAGCCAGCAAACCATTCGTGACTCATAAAAGAAATTTAGCTGTTCGGCAAACAGTTATACTTCATAACATTGTTAAAACCTAGCAATGAACGCTGAATGTCGTAAGCCGTACTGGTATTTAAACATAAATCACGTCTTTTCCTAACAGACTGCATGCCTGCTATGCTTCTTCCGGGTTTTTTAGTGGTAGTGGGCAATACCGGAAATATTCTGAACTGTCCTGTTTGTTTAGTCTATGATGTAACCAATGCATTCATTTTTAATCCACTTTGCTTTATAGGAAACAAGGTGTATTGGAAAAGATTAAATAGATTGGTTTCTACTGACTCATCATTAAAATCGGCTTATCAGAAAAATTATCTTATGAGTACATGATAAGCCATGCATATATAATATCCAACAATTTCCCAAATCCGAATATGCATATGACTACGTCCATTACATTTGCCTTCATCATCGTATTTGTTAATTCTATGAGAAAGTGCAAAGAACTCAGCGACTAAATTTGTGAACTTACCTTTCATGGTTTAATCAACTCAGAAAAAGGCGTCATTCTGCTCATACGAAATAGGTGGTTTTCACTGCAGAGAGTCTGGACGAGATGATACTACCACAACGGTACGGGATGGTACATCCGTTCCAGATTCGGTGAAAGGCTTGGAGTGTGATGAGATCACGTAGTAGTACAAATACATAGGGGGAAATATGGTTCTGCTTACACTGGCTAGTTCAAAGGCTGTGCTGAGCTATACAACTTTTATGCACAAATTATTCAACAACTCCTCCTGCTCTTCAGCTCTTGCTCTTCTGCAGAACGATTTGTTTGGTCGAGTCCCTTGAACTTCTCCCAACCTTCCAAAGGCTCCAGCGTCACTGATCAAGGAACTAACTGTAAGTTTGCCAAAAAAGAAAATCGATTTTGTACATGTTATAATAGCATCTCGTTCCTTGACACTTGCATTATGTATTTAGCAAAAGGCCCTCTGGAGCAAACAAGGAAGGCAAGCAACTACTACTTTTCTGATTCTGTAGCTAAAATATTATAGGCCAATAGCCCCTTTATGTATAAATGCGCCCTTTGCATGAGCATGCCTTTTTATGCTTCGGAAACTTCTATATAACATTTTGCAACTCAACCTTTGCCTTTGGAATAGTAATGCGGTATATTTATTGCATGTACTATTTAGCGTATGCTCAATATACAAAAGAAAAACTTGGCTATCTGCTAATGAGTGTATTAAAGTTGCTTTTAGATAGTATCTTTGTGTATCAAGGAAAACAGTATACTCGCTTTAACCCTTAAGTAATAAAATTGAATAGCAATTTTTGTGTATATCTAATCTATTTCATAAATGTTGTAAAAGGAAGGTCACCGACCTCCAAAAAACCGGGATGCTAGCAAATCCGAAGTATCACAAGTTGGAGATGTGATGTTGAAATAGGTTTTTGTGTATGTCGGCTCCAGAGCTCACTTTTTCACTGAAACTGCTTAACTTTCCAGGTTGAACAGTCTATCTATGCCGTGAGGGATTTCCTGGTGCACTAACTTCAGAACTGACTGAAATCTGAAATCCCAAACAAAACATATTCTTAATTTTTAATTTGTTTGAATGTAATAGAGATGACTTTGTTCAAATGAGACTTCGTACAAAAAAATTTTAAAGCTTAAAAATGTAGCATTTAACTTGTATTGTTTGACAAACATTTTTATTACGTGTTATAACAGCTCATATAACAGAACCTAAGCAGTATGAAATGGTAATGACCTTTCTCCAGTCAAATTAAGGCCTCCTAGCTGATGAATAGTAAAAATTTAGACATAATAGTAAAAAGAGGATGCATTAAGACGTTAACAAGCGGAAGACCAACCTTTCTAAAAAGAAGAATTGTATCCCATTGATAACGGCTGCTGCGAGTCTTTTTTTTTGATGCAGTTATATGATCTTATTTTGTTCCATGTACCGTATGAAAAAAACCTTTAAAAAGATTTTGTCCAGTTTTAAATGAAGTCCTCTCACTGCTGCATTGTTCATGTGTTGACCCTTGAGTAGGCTATTGATAAAGGTCATGAGCAGGTCCAACGGTATTTTTTTACTACTTAGCATATTATATGACTTAAAAAATGAGAGAATTTACAAGGGCAGTGCTAAAATATTAAAACCGTTACTCAATTTTTTTTACAGAAAAAAGACTTTTTAGATACACAACAGCTCAATGACAGGTTACTCAAGTTCATGCACGAAATAAGGGTCACCTATTTACGACCCTTTTTATGTGAAGCTTTGACTCTATGAATATGCATGAGTAAAAAAATCATATTGTGAAACAACCTTTTATACTTAATTATTTAAAAGCCAATAAAATGTCCAGTTGCATTCATAAGATATGTTGTACCGCTGTGAAATCACTTTCATTTTAAAAGGGGACCAAAATACCCACCGTGTTTGTCGATTTCCTTTAAATAAACGTACATTTTTCTTGACCTACACAAACAGCAGCCAAGTTTTGTTGAAAAAATTCCGTAGATTCGACAATTAAATACTTGGCTAAGAGGAAACTACCCTTCTTGACTGAGATGGAAAGTTATCTATAACTTTAAACGTTAAATATAGCAAACCAACAATATTGTTTGGTCTGAGAAAGAGAATGCATATAGTTTTGGTGTTTTAGATGCCAAGAGCAGTTGTCTTATCGTGTAGCCATGAACATGAGAAAATATGTGATGTATTTATCTAGATGTCATTATTGTCTACATATTATACAGAATATATGTACATTCATAGCAGTATCTACAATGGGAAAAGATTAACAGTTTGTTGGTTTTTTGTATTTAATAATGCCATCGGTATTTGGTACAGTTACAATTTTGACTTAAGTTAACTCAAGCAGCAATCCTTTAAGCAATGGACTTATTTGCGTTGTCTTCAGTGCATGTATTTTTCTCAAAGGAGAAGGTTGTCTCTGCTTACGTTTAGAGAAGGATATTACATAATATAGAGTCTTGGGGAGAGATAGGGTTAGATCCCTATTGACCTAGTTTTCTTAAGTTTCACGCTATCTGCTCTGAAATTGGTATTGAAGAGCTCAACATCACTGAAACCATCCAAGCTCCTCATTCTTGCAAATGCTTCCGCTTTACCAACTATTGACTGCGCTTACGATTAGTATGTCTACATGTAGTCTACCCTCTTCAATGAGTTGTCTGCAAGAAAGGTTCCAGTTACCTACTTTTTTATTGATATTCTAAAAATTTACCAGTTTGCATGTACATGTTACATATACGTGTAATTTTGCTAATGCTTAGGTCATGACACGTCTTGATTGTTATATCCGTTGGGTACATTAAAAAAATAAATATAAGGCCTAGCATTCATTTATATGTTTCTCCTGGACATTGAATGAGTTTTGATAATAGGCACACCACAACTTCGAAGTACGTTCGTTTGCTGAATAAGGACATTTGAATCCTAGTAAGGTAGACGCTACAGTGTAGCATTACTAAAAAATGATGACTTAAACTAGTGCAAGTTTTATACGAATCAACTTGATTAATCCAGGAACCTAATTGAGTTCAGAAGATTGATTTAGGATCCGAATACTTATCATTAAATTGCGCTCTTGGGTAAAATCGCAATTAACTCAGGTATACTAGCCGTGCATGTAGTAAAGACTTGGAAAAGCATTCCTCTGACTCACCAGCATCAGTTGCACTGAAAACTTAGCCTGTCGTACCTAGTAGACAGAAACCCTAGGCCAGTTGCGGCGCTAAACGGTGCTAAACTAGATTACTCATTTATTTTTAGAACAATGTCATTCATTCTCGCCAGAAGCCGGTAGTTGTGTGGAGATTAGGTGCAGACAGAGAGGAAACTGTAAAGAAAATTTTAGAAAGATACAAATTATAGGTATTTTGGAAATGTACAAAGTCGAGGCTAATGGAGGCACAAGAAAGTAAATATATACACGAAGGAAAGCACGCAATGTTCTTATGTAAAGACGAAATGGATGATTATATATTTGACTTGTACAGTAATATAAGATTTGATCCAGATATATCCTAAGCTGATGTAGTATCCAACTATCTATCTGGATTCTGTTGGTTTCCAAGACTGATGGGTGAGTTGACGGACATGGACATTAGCATGTGCTACAGGCAAGGCAAGCGATGTAATAAGATTTTCAACAGCAATAACAAGTATATATATCAAGTACATATATAGTTTTGCATATATTTATAAATCTCCGTTTAAGATAGGGGTTTGAGTTTGTATAAATGTATTATATGGCAGTTTTATGCATTGGGTTTATTTCAGGATACGGTAATACTGTCTAATAAAATGAGTCCAGGTTGTTTGACCTAAAACCGTGTCATTCCCTCCTGACACATTTATGACGATCACGACTGATTCTCTCTCTCCATCTCTGAAAATCCTTTGACAATAGTGCTCATTGTGTACTCAACAAACAGAGATATATATATTGAATTACATAACGTGGGAGTACCAATGAGTAACGAGTTATCAAGTCTCTGTGATTTGATTACTATCCGCTAATAAGTGATATCGTAAGTTGTTTGCGCTGTTATAAATTGAAAGAAAATTTGAATTGGTATATTGCATATTAGTTGGGATATGGATGAATCTGTGTAAATTAAATGAGATTTAAACAATTTTGGTAAGTTTCATTTAAACTGAAATGAAATACTTATGTGGTGACACTTAGCAAAGGTGTCTGCCTTAAATACAAGTTAATTTTATAATAAGTTATAATTGTAGTATATAAACAATTTAAATTAACCATTTGGTAGTCCCTGATCTTAAATCATCATATATAATTAGTATAAGAAAGAGTATATAAACGTAGTATGAAAATTGGTCATACTTGTATTAAAATTTTTCATCCACAATCAATTTTTGACAACGGATAATGGAATCCTTACATTGTTTACCGTGCATGCATATTCTTATTTTCGTAGTTTTGTATGATCTCCAATCAAATCTCATCGATCGGTTATTTCACAATAAAACAACTATTAAATTTGAAACGGTTTCAGATATTCATGATATCTGTCATGTCCCTAGAATCTGATCTTCTTCAGACGGGGTACTTATAGTTCCTATGTAAGTAAAAATGCCACATGTACTTACACCATAGATTTACAAAAGAAGATTTATCTACTCTGAGACTTACAATATATCTGCATATACAAATGTTCATTTCATAACAGCTCACTTGACACATGTAGTAACCGGAAGTTTCAAATTTTTCATTCTATTCAGCTATTCAATTATTCTCTCTGTGGTCTGCTTGGAGGAATCGTAGAAGACAATAACATATTTATCTATTTATTATTTGACTACTCAGGTTGTAAAAAAAGTCTTTAGATAATTGTATCCCGTCATACAATGTAGCTAGAAGATCGGCTCGGTTGACGGTCACAATTTACTCTAACTGGTTAACCCAAAATAAATTGTAATGCCAATCCATACTTGTATACAATGTCCATTCGTGTTAGAGAACCCCTTTGTAAAAGATTTCAGACGTGTTGAAACATTTACCACAAAATGTAAAAAGTTGCAATACGCATAGGTATTATGGAATTCTAAAGGGAGAACTCACATGTGCATAAAGTAGGTTGTATGTGGCTTAATTCTTTTGATTATTACAGTTGTTTAGGTACTACTTCACCATACGCTCATAAAAACTACACAGTGGCTTTTGTTAGGATCGATAACTCATGGCGAATCTGTGTCAAATGTCACTGACTTCTCCAGCAAAATAGTAACAGCAGGCAACCAAGCAATACCGACGTCAGCATGCAATGTAGGGGTTGTCATCCACTGCTCTTGCTACGTATAAATATAAATGTCTCCTGCAATATATCTAATACCTTGTATAACCAAGACTTGTATAAATGTGTATCCGTTTATGCAACCAAGAGCAGAAACGTCTTATCGTACACGTTATCTAAAAGAGCTCATTTCATGCAAAAACATCATCGTACATAAAGCATACATAATGCAATGCAAGTGGTCATGGAGTTTATATGTGCGTTTTACGATCAAGTTTATAGATATCTACAAAATGTAAAAACCCAGCCTTTTCCTGGAATATGGTATAAAAAAGAATGCTTGATTTTATAGCATTTTTAAAATATCATAACTTTGCAAAGTATTACGACTTCATCGCATCGGAAAACAGTTTAGTATTTTACGCACTTTTTGTACTGCGAGTTAAGCTTGTGAATAGAAGTATGTAAATTCCTAGAATTATGTGAAAGCCTAAACATTAAGTCGATTTATTGATCGTCTTTCTGATACTCGTGTCATCTCATTCATTTTATTGTCTTACAAAACATCCTAAAACACATCGTTTGTTTGATACTTTTGCATGATTTATTGCTGATTTTGGGATCGATATTTATTATTAGTAGCAAACCTAGTCAGTCAGGATACCACAAAATACTATTTAATTGTGATACTTATTATTACACTGAACAATGACTTTATTTGGATAATTAACATAAAGGGGACAGGCATATAGCAATTTTTTCATCGTTTAGACACAAGAGGAACTAATTTCTTTGCGATCTATCTAATGTACGATTGTTCATGGAGTATAAAATGATAAGTATACCAAATGACTTGCCAAGAATTCACAAAACAAGCACACTTAAACTTGTACTCTGGTCAAAGCTAAGGTTTTTCTAAACAAGACGGAAGGACACAGTTGGCTTGATTTCGTGACTGCTTATACATGCATGTGTTCGTGGTTTTAGATAATGAATTTTTTATCATTTCATTGCCTGCTTCAACAGTGGTCAAGTCTTAACTTCATGTGATACTGTCTCAAAAACTTTAGAGCCAGCAACGCTTCCCTCAGCAATCTTTTCTGCTCCTTCCTCCAACAAAACCCATAAAGTAGACTTATATACACGTAGCTACTTCAAAGTAACAATTATCGATCAGCACATTATTCTTTCGGTGTAGGTAAAGTTCTTATTGGGGTTATCAGTTGATTTTATTGAAGTCCTGAGTCCAGGCTAAATAACAAATTGGTTTTATGCCTGTTCTACAGGCTTATGTATGTATATCATATCCGCCTAAAACTAACGTTTTGCTAATTCAGAAAGTGTTTCATGCTGTAGTGGAAACTTGAATCGCTGTGGGGATCTTACAAAGACTAATTTAAGTTCTGTGCATACTACATAATTAAGCAGCGAGCTACATGAACTTGGAATTTTCTTGGCAAAACCTTATCTTCCATTATACCCTAGTTATACCTGACGACCCTTTATCTTAATAATTCACGGCTCGGTGACTGCACAAGCCTTGTTCATGAACTAGGCAAAACGATCATGTCCTGGTGTTATTCAACTTGCTCGAGAGTTCACCACATCACATTCGTATTTCAGCAATGTGAACTTTAGCATAGATAATGTCATGTCTTTGGAGAAACAAAGGGCTGAAGCAAAAAAATTCTACATGAAGATAGAGTATAACTTTAAACGATGGATGTAGAAGGTGTATACTAAAAGCACATGCTAAAACAGACGGCAATTGCAAATGAAACGAATTCATTAATTTTCAAATTTTTACCTTGATGTGAGTTTGCGTAATTATAAATAAAACATTAAATTTCCATCCTGAAAAATCATTGTCTGTCAAACTAAAAACTGAAAGATACTTGTTTAAACAAAGCTTCTGACAATAGCATTCAACCCTTTTCCAATGAAAATAAGTTGAAAATCATTACTAAGTTTTGCTCAAAGGAGTGGATCGTATGAGACAAGTTTTTTGGAAAATAAAACAAACCCATTTTGACTGACTGACCGACATCCTATAATTATTCTTCAAAACGTTTCAGATTAAATTTCTTTAGGCATAACATTTCAGCAAGTCAGTTATCATTTCCGTATAACCGCTTGTCAGGTAAAAGCCAACCTCCGAGACAGGAAATTGTCTATATTTGTTTGTATGAGTCAAAAGACAACAATGATTACAGTAAACTGTCCCTTGGGCAAATAAAAACAGAAACTGATATTTTGTGAACAGCCATAATAGCCAGAAGATAGATATTTAAAAGCCAGCATAACACCTTTCTTAGTCATAGGTGGGGTAGTTTATCCTTGTTTGACAACATCCGTAAGTAGCAACTTAGCTTAGGACTAGACCAATAGCCACTGAATAATTAATAAATTAGTCTCCAAATGGCTATGTTCGGATTTTCAAGCTTGGGAAATTTAGCCAACCTTTTTCATCATCGAAATAATACCAATGGTGAAATATAGTAAAGTTGTACACCCCCGAACCAAGCAGCTTATGTCGGAACTGTCGTAATTAACTGACAACCAATTTCCAAATCGCATTTTTAAATCATAATCCTTTTTCCAAAACATGATGTTAAGTCATAATTCTAAATGAGAAACAGCAACAAACTGGCTGTATTGAAATTATAATTTATCCAACAGTATTAAAATACGATAAACAATTAATGCAACCACTTATTCATAAGCCATTCTATTATTACATATTATCATTTATGAATCTATATAAGGACGCATATTAAGGGTGAAGCAAGTGGAAAGGAAGTTAAAAAGTGAACTTCAGGCATTCAATCGACAACGAAATAAAGACAATGAAAACAATTATACGGCCTGCACACTATTACTGCATGCATATTACAGAGTTCTATAAACGCTCAAGCTTTAGCATTCGATCAATACCAGATCATACCGTTCACGATTATAAATTGTTTTGTACTCATTGTTTCATCTGCCAGCAAAAAAGTATACTATTAATGAGTACCTATTCATACACAGAAGAAGTACTGTGGTAGCCTACAGTAGACAGGACAAGGCGAGAGCAAGAGTGCAACGAACAGAGAAAGGTCACTCAGTTGTAGTTGGATGTTTCTGTGTCACCAAACATACCAAATCAGTATGTTAAAAGTTATCCATTTGTAATGTTATATTGGTATCAGAAGAGAGATATAATGTTTTGTTATGTATTATTGTCACAGAGTCCCATATCGCACTCCAACATAACACAGCACAGGCTTTAAAAGAACATCTTCCAACACAAAATATCCCATACATCCTGATCTTGCAGTTAATCTGCCGATCACAAGCTATCAACAACTTAATAGGCGTCTATATATTTTGGTATATTATGTTTTTGCGTATCCAAATCTGAAGCCTTAGTATTTGAATGTAGATTCCTTACAGCATATTCATCAGATCTGTATTTCATATATACTCATCATCCTTCATCAAACACTGCCAACTGCCAACTCGTTTAATCCAATTCAATTTGAATCAGTTTTGGACTTGGACTAGGGTAACTACAGTTTAAAATATGAGAGCTCAGAGCAGTATGTTGCGCTTTTCATTTGTCACGCATCATCATGATGTGATTTAGGTAAATCTTAAACTAAAGCTGACCAAATATTTCCTACTTACTGCTGAGCGGTTTTACATGTAAAGGCGGACGAGTCCACGCTGATTTTTTCCTGTAATACAAAAGTCATGCAATTTTTAAAAAGCATGAAAAACTTTCTCTTCTTCCTTTGTTCGCTAATCCCAAGCGTCAATTTAATCTACGCCTTGCAGCAGCCACTATTATTTAGCATAAAAATAGCTAAACTCATTGGGACTTTTTATTCTTCTGACTTCCGCGATTTACATTGATCATCATCGTCATTAGCGAAACAAATTTTAAATGAAACTTGCTAGCATTACTAAATGTATGGTTGATACCCTGTTTGAGTCTAAAATAGAGTAAAACTATGTTTTTTAATAAAAGGGCCTAAATAAGCATCAGTCAATAAAATACAAAGTTTTTTCACAAATGCCTACATACTACAATGCAATCTGTGGGGATTCTGATTTAGCTACGTTATTGCTTAACAGAGGCATCTTTGTTATGTGTCATTTATGCTTACTTAACATCAGATTCACTTTCAATGGAACCAAATATATGTACAAGAGCAGAACCAAGAGGGACGTGACGTCAGTGGAACCAAAACACAAGACATGGTAATTCACCTATTTAGGAAGAACACAAGCTTCCGATATGTTCCTCCCTTAGTTTAACTCATAGACATACATTTACTTTGCTATGCTTCTGTTTAGCAAACTAGTAATCATAAAAGATACATTTTTCTGAGAATAGATGAAGATTCCATTATACTTTCTACACGTAATACCAAAGAAGGATCATCTGAATATACACTCTTTCTGCATACTATTATTGCATATTGTCATGTTTATAGCAACACGCCAGAAAAGAGGTTATGTACATAAAAAGTTTGTGTATATTTGGATGGAGCTCAAACACTATTGGCCAAACATAACATTTCTTATCATCACGCTATGTATACATTGCAGAATCCCCGTTATATCATGACTATACTTTTCGCATTTATTTATAGTGTTTGCTGTGCTTCTGATAAGGTATAGCTTATTCTCTACCGATTAGGATTTACATAATTTACATAGTTCCATTACTTGCATCAAAAAGGTAAAATACATGAATGTGTATATAAAGTAAAGTCATACACTGAACATGAAATTTCGTATTTAGCTAATAATACCAGCATTGAAATGCTGCTGTGGGTGATGATGATACCACAAGCAAACCTAATTTGCACTGAGAAGAAAAAGAGTTAGACTGTAGACTTTCAGTGTGCTTCATATAGCATTTTTTATAATGCTCTTAGGCTTTATATATGATACTTCTGTTTTCCGACGACGGTGGATGGTGGTGACCCACTTTCTGACTCTGGATGCATTGACCTTTGAGGAATAACAGAAGCAGTGGAGGACATTTACTGAACTTTCATGTACACATATATTTGCAAGCAGACGTGATATGGAGCATACTTTTTGGGATACAGTACTTTTACATTGGTGTGGAGCGGTATGGTAAACTAAGCTACACACCGACTGACAGCTTGCCAATGTGCTAATATGTATGTGTATGAGCACTAACATGTGCTGGATATTATGTGAGTGGGTTTAGACTTACATGAATATTATACATACGTGGTGCGCTGAACACTTACTTTCAGTTTTAATTTCGTCCACACTCATGTAAGATGTATGAAATCCGATATAATAGTATTTCAGTATATGTGTTAATACTGTTTTTTGTACGGTAGTAAGTTTTCGGTTGGGCAGTTGGTAATGAATTTTTTATTTACATAATATAAGTATTAAGACAATTAAAAGTAGATATATTCTACTTAAACCCATTAAGACTGCTTGCTTATTCACTGCCGTTTTCCAAATCCAAAGAAACATGCTTTTCTAGTACATGATCTTCCACTCGATCAAATTGAGCTGCGATATATTTTTATTCATGGTTAAACACTGGGCTTATTGTTCCTCCCTTGTAAAGTCAATTTCAGTTGGCAAATTCTTACATGAAAAAAGTTGAGCCGCTATTTGAAGCTTTTCTGACTGACAGTGTGGTCGTATCTCGTGTTGGTGTCCCCATTTGAGTTCGTTCGTTTGATGTGAATGATGTCGGTCGGGACTTTTTTTTAGATGGAATGATTGGCAGATGATTTAAAACTGTGACGAAACTTAACCAAAGACAAGCCTTGCATGATATCATTCAAGTGTTTAGTACTAGAATTATTGTTCATATAATGCATACTAAAATATGCATTGCGCGTGGTGGAATATTTTGTATTTTTGTAGAATTTAAAACTTAGTTAATGAGTTGAGTACAGTCAAACCATTTATTGAGGAATAATTAGGCATGGCTTTATTTTCATGATTATGCAATACCGTATAAAATCATGCTTTTTAAATTTAAGACGTTCCAATTCATTTGAAATACATCTGCCTTCTTTACAAACAGGAAGGTTTTTTTGAGATATAGATAACGTTGATAAGGTATTAAAGCATGTGTACCCGTACCCTACAAAGTTCATTCAAGGAATTCCCTTATTCTTGTACTATTTTATGTTTGTCTGTAACTTAAAACGTAATGCAAATGCACAGAGCCAAGGATCGCTTACGAGTAGATGCACTCTTTCAAGTTTCCTATAAGCCAATTGTATGTTGTGTCGTTGCTTTTGCTTGCAATTTCCTAAAAGGGATAAAACGCTTCTACTCAAATGTATGCGAACATGCATTAACTGTTAGTATAGTTTTAGATGTGAATGCATGATGGCATTATTTGAGCAAAAGAATACCATGATGAAGGATCCAACAATATCCACCAACAATGCTATACTGCAAATGGCAATAAAATGAATGGCAAATTCATGACAAGGTAGCTTTGACGAATATGTACTTCACAGCTGAACATAGGTATTGGAAATTATTACAATACAATAGATTGAATGCTTTTTGCCATGGAGGTGTCGATGAACTCAGGCTACGAAGTGAAATTTTCTAATGCAAGCAATGCAAAAACACAAGGACGTCACCTATTTAACCATATTCACTTGATTGTACACAGAGGAATGGATAATAACACGCTACATAGTGCCATGTGTAATGTTTAGGATGACTAGCTATTCATTTTTGCCTTTTGTTATTTACAGAAATAGCGATGGGTATGACTGAAAGAATTTAACAATACGAAGCGAAGTTAAGGGCTGTACGTATTTTCAGTAGAGTTTCTATTCATACATCACCCTTGATTAGTGACGAATCGAAGAGTAATTCTTGAAATATTATTATTAGGGCAAACAATGTTGTGCTTCGAAGTGGAGTGCCTTGCAAGCATCTTATAAGAATTATGATAATTCGGTTTTGATGTTATGATGCACAAAGAGCCTATAGCTATGGCTAAAGTAACGACGATTATTATTTAAGGTCTACTCACCTAAAATCATGATTCATGTGGTGACTTATCACACTCTGCACTGTATAGGATCTTCTTAGTATCTAATTATATGTATATAGCCACCAGGATGCGTATCTAAAACAGTTATGGACTGATGCTACTATCGGCTCTGTGACCTGATTTTTCTTTTAAAAATCGAAATTCATTTCCTCAATTATGCTTGAATAATAATACTTGTGTACCAAATATAATACGTTCTTAAAAGACCTGACAAAAACGAATGAAGACTGATCTTTAAGCCATGGAGTACTATAAGCGGTTAGAGTCAAAAATAACATTTTAAAATATGCCCATTATGTTTTTGCATTGATGCTGTGGCACTGCTATTGAATTTCACTTTCACTTTTCTCGGCAGCAGAATTTTTAAACCTGCCTTCATTCTTCCCTCCTGTGATTTTTGAAACATGCAACAGCATAGCATACACAATTTTTTTTGAATTACCTAAAACCATGAGCTAATGGAAAATGCTTTATTGAAAGATCACCAACTCAAAGTAGAAACTTACGTATTCTTCTATTGAGATTTTACTCATTGAGTTTAAAGGCTTCAACATGGCAGAGAATTAACCACCTCTCATCATTTATCATCCTACTGTCTTTTTGTATGAATTTCTTTCGCGTGCAGATCTGAATGAGCCATGCACTCATGAAAGGTTCAAGCCAAAAACTGGCCCAGTATCAAACCATGTTTCCTTTTCTTAATAATATCTGTCATTGGTTATATACTGCACAATCCAATAGTTCTCAACAACGACGTTATGAATTCGTAGTAACTGTATTGTTTAAAAAGGTAAACCAAAATCTTATTGTAAGCAGTTCTTAAGAATTAAATTGCGCAATGTAACTGTTAGGATATTTTAGGTAATGTTTGAAAGTAGTCGTACTATGATCATTTCGAACATTGAAAAATATATTTATAATCGACAGATTGACTAATTACTCTTTAAATACGTACAATTTTAAAGGAAACAAGGAATAATCCTTTAAAGTTTTAAAACGAGGCAAATCCTCATTAAAAACTTTCATTCAATTACACATTTTAGTTAATTTCAGAACCAAGTGTGAAACCATTAACTTGGCAAGCATAATCAAATTAACAAGTAGGCTTGCCAGCGAACTCTATGTTTAATTTTGCGAACAGCACAACTTGCGAAAAATTAGGCTTTCAATCACTTGATGGAACTAT